>VMDR010018487.1:0-19147 GCA_007922815.1 Macrotus californicus
ACATGAAAAAATATCAAATCTCATTAAAACAATAAGAGATCATTTTACATTTATTAAATTGGGGGTGAGTAGAAATTGAATTATAAAACCCAGGACTGCCGGGGTTGGCATGAATCTGGTACAGTTTGGGGAGGTTTATAAATTAGTGCAATGTTTTGGAATGCACCTTTATTATATACATTCTATCCAGAACATTAAATTCTTGCTCTGTGCTTTTATTCTAAAAAAAGAGATTTTTTAATATATTTTAAAAACGATCAACCAACCCACAGTTACTTATGTACCACTGACTATTAATATGAAAAACCAGAAGTTAATCAATATCCCTTAATAGGAGACTGGTTAAATAAGTGTTATAACAACAAAAATAGCTAAACATAAAATTTTATACAGACAGCCTAAAACTGTATGCATGCGTGTATGTTTCCAAGGATTATAAGGAACAAGGGAAAGCAGGAAATGGCCAGCATTGTGTAAATTGTTTCCCTTCAGAACGTAAAACATCCACAAGCAGAAGCACCGTGGCAAGTCTTTCAGGGGCTGCCATCCGTGTGCCGCCTTCCCGCTCAGTCTCCGGACAAAGAAGAGTCAGTGCACATCTCTACATGCCTGATTTGAGTTACTGGAAGGGGTGGCGTGTACTTTAAATGGTTTCTGTACTGTGATTGTACACATATCTCCATATACACCTAGAAGTGAAAAATAAGGTCATCATATCTTCTAATGATTAAAAATACATTATATAAGTTTATACATATTAAAAATATGCACCCATGTATGGTCATACTAGTTTCAGTGAAGATTTGAACTTGATATTGTTAAAACTGTTGACAATACCATAAGAACATAAATTGTAAATCAGAAGCAGACTAAGACTACAAAGAAATTACTGTACTCTTCTGAGAAGTGGGAAAATGTTTGGAATAAGGTTCTGGGCATCTTTCCACCCAGGGAAGGTTTTAGAGAGGTGAGATGCCTGGGAGTTTTCTTTAATGAATCACCAACAGTGAAGGTAAAATATCTTCTATAATTTGTTGGAATGTGATAAAGTATCAGCGAGAATATCAGCTAAAGCCACCTGGGTATGCTTGGATTGTGATCTCTATTAGTCGGAAAAAATTGCATGTGAGTTCTGTGGAATAACATGCAATATTTGTTTTGTTTGGCTTTTGTTTGTTTTGGAAATTGCACAGAATGTGCAGTGGTGAAAAATCATATATAAACAGCCAACTTTATTAAATTCCATGTCAGTCACGGTGTCACACCTGCACCGAGTGTAATCTTCCTGCCTGTGGGTGTTGAGCACGTTCTAGCTGGAGAGACAAGAACAAAACAGGGCATTTCTAGGCAACAGTAGAAATGCATTCCAGATACAGAGCCTGTGGAAAGGTGGAGTGGACAAGTGTGCCTGGAAGGAGGTGGGGGCGAGCGACATAGTCTATGAAGGGCTCTTAGAACAAGGAGCAAGGATTTGAAAGGTGATTAGACGCCCCCAGGTAGACAGAGGGAAGGGGAAGACACAGTCCAGAGAAAGGTAAAACCATGCACATAGACACAGGAGAATGAAAAGGCTCCTGTCCACAAGGAACTCATGGTGTTTGGCATTACTGGGGTGCGAGATGCAAAGGGAGGGGTAGCAAGAATTGAGAAGAGAGGTGACAGGTGGAGACCGGACTATAAAATTCTTGTTGGACTTTATTCTGAAGGCATTCATAGTGCTTACTAGCCAAGCAATAACCTGATCAGATCTTCCCTTCAGTCCGAGACTTGAGGGCTTGGAAATGCTACTCTCAGCTTTGTGAAGAGAGGCCCGGAGCTCTAGGAGGCCACGGTGTACCTGGGTTGGGGCTCTGGAAGGCTGCATGAGTTAGCGTTATTTTTTTAAACATAGGCCTTCTATAAATTAGTATTCTTTGTAAAAGACAATGTAATCTAATTAGAAATGAAAGTCCCAAAGAGGCAATAGCATAGTGCAGGGGTTGGGTGACAAAACTGTAGGAGCAGATGGCCTGGCAGTGGCACTTGCTGGTTTGTTACCCTCCCCAAGTTTCTAACCCCCCTGCCCACCTCATCTATGAAGTGGGATCATAATGGTTCACATCAACGTTCCTGGTAAGTGCTCAGTAAATGCTAACTAGTATCATTATAGTCCCTGCAAAAGGCTTCCAGGGGCCATCAATTCCCCTAAATGCATCGTTGTCATAGTTGCCCATAACATGGAGAGCACGTTGGTTACTACTTTTCAGCGGTGTTTTATTTCTTGTTATGTTTATACAGAACTGTGTTCACATCTCTCTCGTTGCCAATAGAAGTTTCCCAGTTGTAGTCCGCGTCCTGTTCTCCACATTAGTTTTTGTTATTTGTAGTTCAGTTACACATAGAAACCACAAGATCAAATCCCTGCACTTAAGATTAGAATAGTGGGAAGTACAGGTTCCTCCTGGTCTTTTTTTTTTTCTTCCTGTGTTTTTTCAACAAAGTCTTGTTCCAAAGAGAAAATTTTCCTGAGATTGCTGCAATAATTTACCACATTTCTCAGTATGTCTGACCCAGGGGTCTCTTAGGAAAACTGGCCTCTCCTTTCCAGAGTGCCTGGCATTAGCTTACTAGTCTCCAATAGTAACTGATTTCTCAAACTGGAAAATCCATGCGTCCACCAACTGCGGTTGGAACTAATATTCTTAAAATGGAGGTAAGGATCTCTTCCCAAGTGCCTAAGCTCTGACTATCTTTGGGTTGGCAAAATTCCCAGGCTGCCTAGTATCCTTAAGCTCTTGGTTGCATATAGGAAAACTAGCAGGTATTCTTCATGAAGGATACAGACCTTGCACACACACACATACATGCATTGTAGCGTGTTCCTAGGAGTTTATAGCTACAAGATTTGTTTTCCTTAGATTGGGTGTTTAATACTTATGCTCTAAATGAGATCAGTGATACCTGGGATTGTTTTCAACTCTCCTTTATATGAGCTCTAGGAAGTTTTATCTCCAAATTCCTGGTCTTATCTTAGTAAAATCACATCAAGAAATTCTAGTTAGAATCCTTAGAGAATGAATCATTTTCAATAGCCAAGTTTTCCAGAAAGCTAAGGTTTTCAACTCTTTAAGTACTACAACTTTAAAGCATTTTGGCCAGAAATCTTTCCCAAATATAGCATGGACTTTATGAAATTAGAATAGTGGTGTATGTTAAATGCCTGCAGCTGTGCCCAACATAGAACAGACTGGCAATACGTGTTAGCTGTCTTTCTTACCCCTGACCCTTTTCTGCCTAATGATATCCCTCAAAATTTTAGGAGTAGAGTTTTTCCATGTTACTCGGCTTGCTGCCTTTTTCTATCTGCTTTTCTATATTTTCTATTGCTTCCCCGGTTGTCAAGCTACCACTTCAACTCATTTTAATTCAAACAGTGCTGCATGGAGGGAGGCAAAGATGAATAAGAGCAGATTGTGCCTTCTGTAGCTCACCCAATGGAAGCAAATAAAACAATAACTGTAATCACATGAGCCAGCACACACTCAGTGCAGTGAGAGACAGGGTTGGAAATCAGGCAAGACCACCCCGAATTTAGAAAGAGATTTCATGTTGCCAGATTGATTTCCTATAAGCATCCTTCTCCCTTGTTCTACATTGATGATTTAGATGTGAAATCTATGTAGCTAAGTTTCTTATCATTGTTTGTAAATTTAAAATAAGCAGAGTCTGAATTGAATCCCTTCCAGGGAATTTTTGAACAAAATCTTGGGAACATCAGTGCTGGGACTTGGTGACTTTCAGATTTGAATTATCCTTACCCTCTTTGTACTATTCCATCCTGGCTATGTTCTGTTTAGGGGTAGCTTCTCAATAGCCTAGTTCTGGGCAGATGAGCATTACTACTAGACATAGAGATTACTTTCATGCATGCACACCCCCTACCCACACACGTATCAACAACCAGAGTTCCTGCCGCACCACAACTGAGGGAGTGGTAGAGGGAGCTGGAGGGACTGGAAACAATGACAGGCAGGACGGAAAACAGAGGGCTCCAGAGGAATTCTAATTCCACTGCCTCTCTGCCTTACAAGAGTACTGCCAGGAAGCTATTGGAAAAAGCTTTGAAACTGCGAACCCAGGAAAAATCCCTTGCTAATGCATTTTTGAACAAAATGGAGCGTAGATCAGTGACAGGGCAGCCACACTTAAAAGTTATTCATTCTAAGATAAAGCAGACTACTGTGACTTCAGTGTAAGCGTTAGAGTGCTCTTGACTCCTCGCTCCCTAATTGTTGAGATAGCTGGAAGCTGGGTGGAAGATATATCTCCATTGCTTCTGCTGTTGTCATCCCCAAATCTGTCCTAGATGCTTCCCCCTGCACATTTTCCAGTGAGATATACAAGTATGCTTTTACTCACTCCTCTGCAAAGTGAGGGATACTCTGATCAGAGTATGTGAACCCATGATTTTCAAGCGTTCTGGAGCACTTTTCATACTGAAGAATCTCCTTTGAAATTGCAGATGTGGAGGGTGTGGTTATCGCTTCCCCACTCCCAAGGAGATGCCTGAAAGCCACTGAGTCTCCGTACTGACAGGGAGACACAGATGGCACCCTCCTAGCACTCAGCCTGGCCCTTCCTGAATAAGACCCTGACATGCACATGGTCCAGCAAGCCTGATCTCCTTCCACTCCTTCCAGAATATGACAGTTAGTTCTCACCATGAGCCTTCATTTTAGGATGCACATAATGCTTCCAAGTCTTCAATACCAGGGATAGCCACCTGCTTAAACAAGCCTCATCCTCAGTAAATACAGAAATGTGGTTCCAGGACGGTGCACTTTACCTGTTTCCCTTTCCTCACCCCAGGCTGTTCATATGATACCCATGTAATCATCCAGTCTCCTTTCTTCCCTCCCCAACTTCCACTTCTTGCTTTTCTAATAGTACTTAATATAGAAGTACAAACTTTTATTTAAAGACTTTGGGCCAGATATAGTTTAGTATTAAGAACTTAGAATCTTTTTGAGAAGTACTCAAGTGCATAATTTATATATTACATTTTATCACCTTTGGCAGTCTGAGGTACCATGTATAATCAAATACACTAATATTCCTATAGAAAATGTTCAAATAGTCACACCATAGTGGAAAAATTAAGACCATAAATAGCTTCACATTCATCCAGATCAGATTTTGCTGTCAAGAACTATGAAAAATCTTTAGGCTTTCCAGATTGCAGAATTGCGGAGAGTCCCAGTGTTACAGCAAGGACACCTATTCGTTAGTACATGAGCTGTCGGTTAAAACACTAACCCTGATGGGAGGACTCTGGATAAATATGAATATTTTCCTATTAAAATAATCTCTCTCAAACTTTATTTTTCCCATTTTGGAAAATACAGAAAAACATTAAAAATAAAAGTTAAAAAATTATGATCCCTTACTTTTAGTAAAAATCTATAATCTGTAATAGGCGATAGCTGCACATGTCTGTGAATATGCTAAAACCATTGAATTGTAAACTTTAAAGAGGTTAGTTGTATGACATGTGAATTATATCTCAATAAAGGTATTGTAGAAAAGATATATGATTAAAAAGAATAAAATTAGCTCTGGCTGGTTTGGCTCAGTGGATTGAGTGCTGGCCTGCGAACCAAAAGGTCACCAGTTCAATTCCCTGTCAGGGCACATGCCTGGGTTGCGGGCCAGGTCCCCAGTTCAGTGGGGGTGAGAGCCAACCAATCAGTGCATCTCTCACACATCAATGTTTCTCTCCCTCTCCTTCTCTCTTCCTTCCCCTCTCTCTAAAAATAAATAAATAAAATATTTTAAAAAAAGAAAAAATTATACTACCCTCTTCAATCCCACTTCCCTTTCCCACCCGCCCCCCCCCACCTGCCTTTCCAGGTGACTACCATTTATGTCGGCCCACTTTTCATATGTTCATTCCAACATTTCTCTACACACACACAGTAACCACAGATATGTAGATAGGCACTTTTTTCTTTTGGGGACAAAGATCAGATCCCACTCTCACAGATCTGCATCTGCTGCTGTTTTTAACTTAACAATGTACCCTGGGCATATTTCTATGGCAGTACATGTAAAGCTCTGTCATTATTTATAATGGCTGCCTGGTATGCTGCTATGCCAATATGCTATAATTTATATGTCCTGTCCCCTATTAAAGACATTTAACTTCTGGGTTTTTGCTATTACAAGCAGTGCTGTGGTGACTGTCAATGTTAGGAATGTTTTAGGTGACCATGTATTGACACTGCAGGGTAGATTTCTAGAAATGGGATTTTTGGGTCAATGAGTGTTTAAACTTTAACGAATTCCACCAAACTCAACAAAACAGTTTTTCCAATTTAAAGTCCACTGTGAATGACCGAGCCTCGTGTTCTTACCTGCACTAGATCTTCTCATGCTTCAAAATTTTTGCCCAGTGTTTACTTAAACACAGGAACTCCTCTACTTGCTGCATTAAAGGATTTGAATTAGCTGGAAGGTCTGAGTAGAATTACCTCTAAAGTACATAATCTAGGTCAGGATTGCTCAAAATCCAATCTGTGGACTACCTGCACCAGAATCTCCTTGGGGTGCTTATTAAAATGAAAATTGCTGGTTCCAGCCAGACCTGCTGAGTTAGATGCACAGGAAGCAGTCTCGGCAGTGGTGCTATGGGCTCACACTGACTCACGAGAGCCAATAATTAATTTTCAGATCCTTAATGAGCTGATTGTTCATTATAGCCATCATTAAAAATAAAGGCAATGAAAACTCAAAAATCATCATCGAATTATTTCACTACATTTTACTACTATCTGTGCTCTAGAGGGCATTTATATCGACTGCATCTGAATGGAGGAGATGCTATAAAAATGGTGTTAACTGCTCATCTCTTCCCAACCCAGTGTTCAGTGATGTCACATTGGTGGCTTGGAGTCAACCATGGTGGGAAAATTGACACCATGGAAATTGACAAATGCTGCAAATCAGTGCTTGATAAATTCTTTTGTTGGTCATTTGGATTTAAGGAAATTATGGAAGAGATATTAATATTGCAGATTATTGTGAGTAGCCAAGAAATTGAGGAAATATTCTTTCAGTATTTAAAAACTGTTATGCAGTACAACAAAGATCTGCTCACGTTATTGATGAGCAGCCGCAGTTCTAACGTATGTCACTGTTGTTTCCACAAACAACACAGAATATCAGCACATGTTCTTGTCTTAACCACTCCTCATTGCTTCCAACCACAGCAAAAATTTTTTAAAAGATTCTGTGATATTCAATTAGTTATGTGTAATTTATAATAAACAGCATTATATATTGTATTATTTGTAAATTGTGTGCCACATATTTTATATTAATAAAATATAATAAAATGTATGTGTGTGTGTATATATATATTATATACATATATATAATACACACACACACACACACACACACACACACACACACACACACACACAGGCCTATTTTTTCAGAGAGCCAGTACACCCTACTGAGCCCAGGATCTGAAATGTTAACAAGCTGCCCAGTTGATTTTTATGCAAATCAAGGTTTGACAACTGAGGCTCAGATTGCCCTAGTAAGGACTGAAGTTACTTCTGTATCTTATCCCTGCAGTACAGGTATATCAAGGCAATCTCCTGGGGTTTGAGACATGAGCAGAATAGTTTGCATTTACCAAAATAAGTATAATTAAATCTCAATTCTCTTAAGAAAAGAGGAGCTTTGAAAAGAGAAAATGCATCTAATTACTGTCTGGTTGTTCTAGCACTTTATTTATTATACACAAGCAGCTTAGAAATTTAAAGGAGGGTTTATTTTTATTCTTAACTTTTACACAAAATTTACTCTTTGTATTTTAAAATGCTGTAGTGGTAGAAGCCACTTACAGTGCATGTGTGAGTTTCTTGGACACCCCTTCCCTATATGTAGGTGTGCAAATGTTCTTCCTTTACACTTAAGCTAAATAAACCTTTTTGAGGAGTGAGCAAAAATAGTTAAGTTATACCCTTTCATTTTTTAAATTTAATCTTTATTGTACTTTTCCATTACCATTTAGTCCCCTTATGCTCCCCTCCCCCCAGCAATCACCACACTGTTGTCCGGTCCATGAGTCCTTTTCCTTTCTGCTCAATCTCTCCACCACCTAACCCTTCCCCTCGACCACCGGCTGTCATCTACTCTCCATCTATGAGTCTGCCTCTGTTTTGCTTGTTAGTTCAGTTTGTTCACTAGATTCCACATATGATTGAAATCATATAGTATTTGTCTTTTTTTGACTGGCTTATTTCACTTAGCATAATGTTTCCCAGGTCTCCTTAAGTGGAATGTATGGAGTGACAGGGACTAGACCATTAAAGGCAGAAACAATGAGACCAACCTGAAGTGAAATGATTGGCAAGAAGGCAACATTCAACTTGCATGAAATCTGGTAGCCATAGCCTCTTAGGCCTTTCCAGATAGAGGGAAGAGATGGAAACATGGTTGAAAGGAAACAATCACGTTTATTTGTTTTCTCCTGGGGGAAAAAAAAAAGAGGTAAAAACCATAGATCTGAGGTGTCATAAACTAATTTGTTTTTAAAGCACTTGTTTTGGCAGCAGAGATTGAGTCTCCAGGGTGATTGCAGGACAGTGTGGAGGGAAGGTATTGTCTAGCCCAGCCCCTCTATTTTACAGAATGGAAATCGATGCTTGCAAAGGTTAAGTGACTTGCCCAAGGTGGTATAGCTACTAGACCAGTGCTATTAAAAACTAAAAGAATTTAATTTGTGTTGGATTTCTAGTTTGTATATGTGCCAAAGTTCATGTCCTAACAATATAAAATAAGTAATAGAGTCCGTGTTTCTAAAAGTCCTTTGAACCTCTGGGATTGGAGAGGAATGAATTTATTCGTGCACAATAGAATAAATATGAATAAAGATGGAGTCGTTTACCTCATCTCATTTATGCCTTTTCATTCTGATGTATTAAGTAATCCACTTCCTTTATCATGTGGGGACATTTCTAAATCAGGTTGCTTGATAACCCCACTGATTTCAGAAGAATGGAAGTCGGATGTTCACGTTCTTTTCTAGCCTTCATTGTACACAAGCAGCTTGATGCGAGCCCTGGGAATGATTTTAGGACTATTCAATGCCGCTCGAATGATCCAAAAGGAGCCTGTTATCTTGAAGTATTCTTTTGCTCTTGCCAATCTCTTCACATAAATATGAGCTCCCTGATTCTCCAGCTTCTGCATTTCAGTTTTGCTAATCATGTTCAGTATGGAAAACTAATGATCCTCATTTTCATTCGTTCCATGGACACCTGTTTATTTTAATACCTAAATATAGTCATTAAGTATCAAGAATTACATTTTTGTTCATTTGGTTATGAGAAGATATGTAAAGTACTACAGTGTTCTTTGTTAAAGAATATGTTAAGAATGTTTTTATCCTTTAAAATGTGTTTTTAAAGCAAGTTAACATTGAACAATATATTTAGCTTAAGTGAGAGTTTTCCAGGAAAAAATAATTGTTTCCTAATTCCATTAAGTTTTTCTCATTTTATGTTTTTTGAGAAAACCTTATACTTTTGAGAAAACCTTAAACCTTACCTTCATTAACCCCTTTGCAACTCACGCTTTTGTTGTCATTCATAGTTAACTTCTTTTTTTTAATCCTCACCCAAGGACATGCTTATTTATTTTAGAGAGAGTGAAAGGGAGGGAGAGATAGAGAGAGAGAAACATTAATGTGAGAAACATCCATCAGTTGGCTCTCGTGCACCCCCTGACTGGGTGGGACTGAACCTGCCACCCAGGCTTGTGCCCTCACCGGGAATTGAACACTCGACCTTTCAGTTTACAGGATGATGCTCCAACCAACCGAGCCACAACAGCCAGGGCTAACTCCTTTTTTGGAACTGGTCAGGGCTGTACAGTCATCAAGTAATTAATGCCATTTAAATTAATAACAGATAATATTTCATTTTTAACCAAAAGAAATTAAGAAAAGAAGAAGAAAAGTTATTTTCCCAGTGTCTCACATAAAAATTAGGAGGTACAATTAAACTTCAATGAAATCTATACGTCAGGGCACTAGCAACACTATCTACAGCATGTTTTTTCACGTGCTCCACACATACTCTGTCAGGTTTCCTACCCCTCACTCTGCCCCTCACTGCTCCCCGTCATTGCCTTAGCATGTCTACATACGTGTGCTAGGGACTCCAGTGAAAGATGGAAGTCATTAGAGAGACATGCTAGGATTTCACCTTCCATTTCCCATTTACTATTAATTCCCTTTTATGGTAGCTGACTGCCTTATTTGTAAAACGGAAAAGATACCCTAAATAAATACATGACCAAAAACGTGTTTGATGGAACCTTTGAAATATAACATTTAATGAAACTTACAAAATCTTATGTTAGAAAAACAAAATTCAACCCTTCCCAGGCCCAGAAGAGACCGTTCTGCTCCCCCTATTCCTGTTCCTCCTTTTGTTGTCCATTTGGAAGCCCTTCATCCTGCTCTTCATTTCTGTTCAATAGATCTTAATTCTCCCTTTCTCCACCTTTGAAAACTTATGAGAGTTCTTCCTCTTGTAGGGATATTTCTTCCCCCCTGCACTTTTCTCACCCCATTTCTTTGCAAGTATTCCCCATCCTTGTTCAATGCAGTTAACTGCAACGCACCACCTACTAGTAATTACTCGTAACTCAAAAGAGAGAAAAACCTAGTCAGCAACCACAGGCCCTTCTACACTCACACTTCATCTCACAGCACAGGTGGCAAACACGAGGCCCGAGGGCTGAATCCGGCCCTCCACCTTGTTGTATCCACCGTGTTTCTACCTGGCAGCAGTGCCGAGCTCTCGCTTAACTGTTAAGGAGTAGTTACATTTATACAGTCCTAAAGTTACATTCGGCCCTTTGCAGACAACCGCGAGATTGATGTGGCCCCCGGTGAAAATGAGTTTGACACCCGTGTCTTACAGTATAAAGACTTGCTGAAGGTCTGAGGGAATTTTGAGAGATAACATCAGTCACCTGGGGGTTGCAGTGGTTTTCCATTAATAGAGTAATAATACTTAGCACTTTATACTACTTCTCAACTCAGAAGTTACTTTATTAATCCTCATACCACATTACAACATGCACATATGGAATGACGGCAAATTAATGCTAAATCAAATATATGAGCTATAATGTTCAAAGTGTATTCCCTAATTAATACCAAAGACTACATGCATGCATAATTATATGTAAATTAGATGCTTTGGATTTTTTTCATTGAAAAACCAAACCACAATGCACAATAGTATTTTAAGTTGACGAAGATAATTGGGTTGAAAATGTAACTGCTGGTTTTTAGTTGACTTTCAAAAATCATATTCCAATTAAGTTGCAGTTTTTGCAGAATATAAACTTCCAGTTTTCAAAACAAAATAGGATGGTGTTGCCTCTAGACTATACTCTTTTAATCATTCATGAGCATTTAGAGGTTTAAGTTAAATAAAAGACTGAGAGCACATTGCACATCATAGTTGAGAATTCAAAAGGGTGTGAAAGGAGGTAAACCTTGTGTGTGTGTATATAATGCTCTTAAGATGATTCAAAAACTCATAGTAGAGGATTTTACATGAGAAACATTTTAGCATTCATATTTTAAATTAAATTTAAAACTATTTCATCAAAACTCTTAAAGTCCTTTTTTATTCCTACGCTTTTATAGCTATTACATTCTGCCCTCAGTGGGAAGAACAGACAATAATTAGAAGAATGTAAAAGAAACTTTAGATTATCATGTAAAAATGAATGTATGTATATTAAAAATAGAGCTATGGAAGTCAAAAGTGGTTGATAGAACTTTTCACTGAAAGGGGAAATTAAAAATTTTGTTAGTAAGTATAATATTTAAAATTGTCCAACCAAAGTTCATGAAGCTAGTGGAAAAGCTAGTTAAAAGTGTCTGGTTTTAGCCAAAAGGCAACTTCTTCAGAAACACAAATAAATCTTTAAATATTGTCTGTACCTAAACATAAGGATTTAAAATTTAATGCCTCAGGAAGGAGACACAACTCGAGGGCTTTTGCTGCTTGATCTGGGTGCTGCTTCCACAGATGTGTTAGTTTTTTTAAGTTCCAGAAGCAGTACTCCCTGATTTGTGCACTTTTCTGTAAATTATGGTTCAACAAAAGTTCAAAAACCTATCAATAATTTAAAAATTCAGTGCCATGTTTTAAAAAAATACTGTGTTTACTTGTGGTTTTATCTTTTTAGTTTACTTCCTTAGAAGCGTGATTCTGAAACAGGTTCACAATTCTGAGGGGAAAAAGTAGTGTAAATTGTAAACTTTTACTGTAGAATTTTTTTTGCTTTCATAAAAGATGGAGACAAGAGCGTGCTCTGACTAGTTGTCCCACGACACTCTCCAAACAGCGATTATAAAAGCACGTTGGAGAGCTTGCCTGCCTTCCATTTGATCTCTTTTGGGAACCGCAGAGAACCGTCATTTGTGAAAGTCGTCTTCTTGCAGGATAGGTAAATGCATTTTCACTTCCTTGCCACAGGACAAATGGAAGCCAGTAATTTCTAGTCCCGTAGCAGGGAATACAAAATCAAAAGAGGCTAACCCACTGCAGTGGCAGCTTCAAAAGGAATTCTTTTTTGAAGGGGTTTTTTTTTCCCTTGGTGCTGGTTTATTTAGCACTGAAGCGTGTCTGCTATGCCAGCTTTCAACAGCCTCCAGCAAACCTGGGCTGTTTGTGCCCCATATTAACAGCGCCTCTATTTCAGTTACATTTGCTAAGCTGCTACATATTTGCCATCACAGCTTAAGATGTTAATGCTTTTTGAATGGAGACTATTTTATATCAGTGTATCTATAACTGGAGAATCCTGATGTTCTGAGAGTATGCTTTCAGGGATCCATGAATTCCCTAGGAGAAATTTGGTGACTTGGATTTTGTTTTGAAGAAACTCCGATGAAAGACTTTAATATATGCATTTTCTGATTAATTTGGAGGATTATCAGTTTACTGAGTACTGCCAAGTGATTTTAAGCCCTGCCTTTAAAATCCAGGTGGTACCAGAAAAGCAATGAAGGAGCTGTTTTTGCTCCCTCGAATCAGGGTTCTATTGAATGTGCCTGTGCCCACAGTGAACACAGAAAGAACTGGATCTGCTTTCCTTCTGTCGTTTCCTATTTGCCTCTTGTGCTTGTGCCCATCTCTCTGCTCTTGCAGGGTTTCAAATGGACAGAAATAACCTTATTATATCCAAACAGTGTCCAACTCGATAGAAATAACTTTTCTTGTTTCTTAACAACGGGCCCCAGCCAGCAGCCCTGATGGCAATCTGTTCCAGTGCTGAGGAGACTGGCTTTGTTTGCTCTATTAAGAGACCTTGCTCTCCTCTCTTCTAAGGGATTTTCCAATTCGCTTAGACCATATGGAATTTCCCCTGACTTTAGAAATGAATCCCCAAGGAATCTCTTATTCTTGGTCACCTTGGGAGCCATGACTTAATATTGGGAAAACATTATCCGTCCCATTCACTTATTGTTGTTCAGTTAAAACAAAGAACCGTAAGGTAAATATCAAGCCAAATGAATATTCGAGTAGTTATTATGATATCTATGTACACATAGTATTACAAAGTTAATTGGTGTGTACTATGATATCCTTGTTTCATTTGTGTTTATTTGTTCAAGACAAGAAGAATTTGGGAAGGTAGCCTTTAAATTATGTTCAGGACCCTGAGAAGGTGGAAGGGAATGATACCGTTTAGAACTATTTGCTTACACATTTTCTAGAATATGTTTTTATTCTTAAAGATGTTTGCATCTTTATTTTTCATTAACACTTGGCAATGGTTCAGGCATACTTTCTCAGGACTTCCATAAGGAAAAGATCCATTATCCAAAACTGTGGTTGGGATAGTAGGTAATGGGTGCACTTCATCCTTTACCTTTACCTTCCTGGGAAAGTGCAGTGAATTGAAATCCACTCTACGACTGTCCTTCTGAAGCACTTTTCCAATTAGTGGAATGTAGTTCGTAAGGCTGCATTGGCTCCCTCAGGGCTGACGGTTAAGCTGTCCTCTCATTGAAACAGGAAACAACCAGGACAAGATGAACTCATGAAGTGTAGAAGGTTATCTCTAGAGGGAAAGATTAGGAGACTCCAACAGACTTCTAAGGACCTAAGGTCATTATCATGCATTATCATGCACATACTTTACTACTTAGCTACCAATCCAAGCAGGAGCTCTAAGCTGTTATTACAAAAGCAAGCTAAATAGTTTGGAGTGGATAACCTCATATTCCGTGCATTCACCTTCCATTAAGAAAAATGAACTTCCTGCTTAAATGATGTCTTTAGCACTGCTGGTTACTTATCATTCTTGCTTAATTCCTACCTTAGCTTCAGGCTATTTCATAGATAAAATGCCTTGGGAGTCTCTAATAAATGGAACTCTTTTTTTTTCTGTTTTAAATAAATAATGTTGGTTACATATAAACATGGGAGAATTAATTTTGATACCCTGGTGTGTCACCAGTGAGCTGAATTACTTTGGCCAACCCTCGTACTTCCTGTCTATAAGGCGCAAGAGTTCAACTCCATGACTGCCAGGGTCCCTTTCAGTTCTGAAATTCTGTGAGCCTGTATATTTGATAAAACACATTGTTGTGGTTATATATATCTGCCTAAGCACAGGAGAGCAATTTCTCAACAAAAAAGGCAGCGGAGACCCTTGTGGAACAGTCATCCAGTTTTCATCTTGTGCAAGATTAGGTTCTGATTGAATGCTGTTTTCAAGTGTCTGGAAATACTTGATTCTTTCATTATCAGACAACTCCTTAGAAGTCTTACCATTCAACTGCCAGCACAGCAGTGTTGTCCTAGGCTGTGATGCACTTCTAAGGGATTATTAGGCCTTGTTATTTGACATTTCTTAAATTGTTTTTTAACTTTTCCACGGTTAATATCTTCACCATTACAAACGTGGCCAGGACAAATATATGCCATTGTAATGGAGTATACTTAATGGCATATAATGAAGTATACCTCCTAATGTCATCTGATACCTATCTTGTGAATGAAATTTCATCCCCACATCTTGAAACTCACTAGGCTTAAATTATGTTTTACTGAACAAGAACAGCACTCATGAAATATTCCTTTAACAGGGATGTCTTGGGTTCAATTTTTTGTACATACAGAACATGAGTAGATGAAAGTCAAGTATTCACCAATGTACCTTGGAGACACAGTGAATCTATAGCTCAATCCAGTGAAGAAGAGAATTATTTTACTTTGGAATAAGAAGATTAAAATCAGATAAATGAAGCTAACTTTGGAAGAAGAGCTGTCCTGATTTTTGCATGGTGACAGCTGTACAGGATAAGTGAATAAATACAGGTTAAAACCATTTCAATATTAATATAAAAATGGCCTTGGTCTCTTTCCTACAAACACAGGATCCTGTTGAACTGACTTCTTCTAAGCCCAGAACTCAAGACAAAGCAGACTGGCCTGTGTCTGCTCAAGGGGAGCTTGATTAATAAATGTCATGGAAGGACCTGGAAACAATGCTTTATCAACTTCTTCACAGTCCTATTACCCCTAATCCAAGGATTTCGATTTAGCCAGACTGTGGTGCTTATTTCCTACTACAGTGTCTTTATCTCACTGGTGATTCCATTCTCTATTGACCTAGTTCAGACTCTTCTGAATCAGTATTTTCATTCCCATTTTGAGAATATCTACTTTGTGCAATATCTTTAACAAACCATTTCAATTCTAATTTTTTTTAACCATCTCTTTACTCATTTAGAATTCTCAGGTTGCTTTCCTCCTTTCTTCTGTTCCTGTGCTATTAGTTGGAGAAATGTGATGTGCTTTAGTTTCTTCAATTAAAGTTCAGAACTATGACTGAAATATAATTTTTAAAATAAAATATCCATGTGTTGAAAGTTTTTGGAATCTACCAATTAAAAAAATAATGATAGTAATACACAAAATTTATTGGATTTTTTCCGGATCTCCAAGTAGGGCCCTGTGTTCTTTACACAGATTATTTCATTTATAGACTAAATTTTCTTAGTGGTATCAATATTGATCATGAGTATGAACCTACCAA
This sequence comes from Macrotus californicus, assembly GCA_007922815.1. NCBI lineage: Eukaryota > Metazoa > Chordata > Mammalia > Chiroptera > Phyllostomidae > Macrotus > Macrotus californicus. Next base: position 16,132 of record VMDR010018487.1, read on the forward strand.
TTATCAAACAGATAACCTTCTAGATTCTACTCATTTTAGACAAAGGAACTTAATAAGGACCTAGCTGAAAACTGATGGTGATCTTACAAGGCACTGTGGTCGAGTAATTGTGTGTGATTAAAATACATAGATTAGTTCCAGACTTTTCATGAAACACATCTTACACATTGTACAATATTTATATTAAAATATAAATCAGAGGAATAGTCTGCTTCCTGGTCTACCTTTCATTCGGACACATTCAATTCTGTAATTTCAGACTGTTTCAGGCATTTGACTCATTACTGTTCCCATCTCTTTTAAGCTATGGTGTTCCACTTCTGTGGTCCTCAGCCCTCTGCTGACGTTTCCACCTGGGTCCTCTCCTCCCCTCGCTCCTATGTAGTTTCATTCTAGTCACAGAACCAGTCTTTCCAGCTACCTTTTCCAGCCAGCATATGATTTTGATATTCTGAGTTTACTTTCTGTCACTTCTTAACCATCTCATTTCTGATTTTGTTGTTTCTACTTACGTGGTAAAATTAGCAGGAGCACTGATGTATTTATTTAAGATAATAACCCTTCTAAGTGTCATTCATTTTTACGTTGATGCATGTCAGACAAATTTCATATATAGCCTAGTGAATGGAAATGAATTAATTCTTATGAGGCTTCCTATCTTGGGGCTAAAGCACTGTTACTGTAGAAGGGCAGACAAAGTCAGAGCACGCTGGAAGTCATTGGTAAAATATGCAAAACTAGCTGAAGTTTCTGAGTTCATCAGAAGTGAGGTCAGTATAGAGGTTATGGAAATAATAATGCATCACTGTGCAAGGGTCGCATTAAAGTTAGAAGGTCAGAATCTTCACAGCAAACACTAGGCTGAAATATGCTTCTCTCCAAAACTGCCACTTGCTGTAGGAATAGCTGTGAATCCAGGAACCCCTGAGGCCCCCGGGGGGTTTCGGTGGCTCCTACAGGGATTTCTCACTGTGTGTATCTGCCAGCACATGGGCCCTTAAGGTCAAACTGTAGAAACTTGTACTAGAAAAAGATCACAACCATTTACAATAATAAAATCGATTTTGAAATAATGAATATATGAATAGCAATTGATTCTAATAATGTCTAAAATGTATATAAATATGCTTTATAAGTGTTTACTTTGAGATAACTTCTAGAATTTTGTTCAGCTAAAATATCTTTGTTTAAATGTATAACTGCCCATTACTAAATAACAGAATTTCTTACAGTCACACAGTTAGAATTGTAATTCTATCAGCCCACAGTTAAATAATCATGATAATCTGAAGTGTTGTCCATGATTCCAACCTGAACGTTCCCGTGCTCACATGCTCGCACATCTACATACACGGCACAGATTTTAGAAATGCTTCATTTCCTGCCGATTCACTGTATCAAATTGAACAGATAAACTTGCTGTAAACAAATTCCTGCACCACTTAGAAACCCTAGTGTGGTTTTCAAAGTGTATCTCTTCACTAATTTTCCTTCTGTGTATTTTGTTTTCTGGAGCTTTTTTAAAACAGGCAAAATTTTCACTTTGGATCTTTATATTCACCAGCCCTCTACCCATATAAGATTTACATTCTGTAAGACAAAACTTAGAGCCTCTAAAATCCAGTTTTTCCTGCAGTCCTATGTTATAGAATATGCAGGTGAGATGTTCAGCATATTTTTCTCAAAAATGTATTGATCATATTATTACCTGAGTTGTTAGCTGTTTTCTTATTGCTGTGTGAGGTCCTTGGCTTTCTCATACGAGATGGCATGCAGCTGGTAAGTGTGAAGAATCAAAAGAAAATCTGGCACCATGTCTTTGCAGTGGAGTGAGTGGTGAAACTGTGGCTCACTTTTTGAAAATCTAGAAGAAAGCAAATAGACAACAATTATTTAGTAATGTCTATTCTCTTTATTGAATAAAAAGCTCTCAATTTTGACACTTTAATTCTAATAAAGAACATTTTCTAACAGGAAGATACACCGTTACTGACAATGGTAACATTCCTGCTGCTCTTAATTAGGTGACACATTTCAACTTTAATGATAAACTTATTTAATAGTTCTTGAAATGTGTTTATTTATTAATTTTCCCATTTAATTTTTAAGTCATTTAAAGAATGTCAACCAAGTTGGAAATTAAAATGTGATTCACTTGATTCATTCAGTGCAAAGATGAAATGCACAACCAAGTGACAATTCTCTCTGCACACTTATGTTTCTGTTAGGACGGACACTGTACAAGGAACAAACTTTCTCCTGGTGTTGTTAATCAAAAAAAAAATTTACAAGACCTGACATCCAGGAATTAGTAAGCAATCTTAAGTGCCAGGTACTGTGCTAGGTGAAAACCTTACAGGGATCCCATCACTCCATTGCTTGAAATCTTCCAATGGCTTCTTTACAGACAGAGAATAAAACGCACAATTTCAACAACTGTGCATGGCCTGTGTGACAACTTCCTGTGGAGTCGCATGGCCACTCCATCCTTTCTGTACAACGGTAGATAAAAGTGCTACCCACTATCGCTTGTCCTAAACAGTTACTCTGTGACATTATCTGGTTTATAAGTTTGCTGTTCTGTGTTTCCCTGTTCTTCCTCCTCCAGTTTCCTACATCTCCACTTCCATTAGAGGATAAGTACCATGGGAGCAAAAACCCTGGTTGTGTATTCTTTTTCACTATTTCCATGGTGTATAGAACAATGCCAAAACATCACAATTGTTGAATCAATATTATTTGAATGAATTGATGACTGGCTGCCTTTATTCAAAATAACCTTTTAAGATAGGTACAATGTTTTCTTATGCATGAGAAATGTTTCCTGAAATCAGCTAAGCTAATTAGGTGAGTCTCTAGAGTTCAGAATTCATTTGATATAAATGAATGGAATACTTTCGACTATTTTCTTTTGATCAGTGGAGATATTTAAATAATTCTGGGTGAAGTCGATTTTAAAGTAGTACAGACTGAGCAATTTACTAAATCTCATGCAGGACATTAAGAAAACCTTGTT
>VMDR010018488.1:0-19137 GCA_007922815.1 Macrotus californicus
TGCACACCCCTTCCCCCCACACTCCCCCTCTTTAGTTCATGTCCATGGGTCATATATATGAGTTCTTTGGCTTCTACATTTCCTATACTATTCTTAACCTCCCCCTGTCTATCTTCTATCTACCATTTATGCTTCTCATTTCCTGTACCTTCTCACCCTCTCTCCCCACCCACTCCCCTGATAACCCTCCATGTGATCTGATTTTCTTGGTCCAGACTAACAGTGGTTTCAGAAACTCACCTGCAAACAGTTGCTGATGATAATCAGTAAATACTTTATTATAGTTTTTCTTTCTGAGAAAAAAAAATCCAACATCAAAATTTTCATGGACTGAAGTGTGTTCATTTCAAGCACTTCCCATACAGAATCTACCTTGGCCTCCCTCCAGATAATCTAAAAATTATTGCCTCCTTCCAGACCATTGCTGCTGTCCTGAATCAATACTGAATGTAACTCCCATTGCAAGTTAGCACAGGCTTCAGACAAGCCTAGCAGATAAAAGGGGGACTCTTTGCAGACAACAGAGAAATGAGCTGCAGCCTTAACTTGGCAGAACTATTTATTAAAATGGTGATTTAGGAGATTTTTCAAATGCCACTCTTAGTTGTAGATCTCATTTGAGAACTCTAACCATCTGCCTCAGGAATGAACATGCTTTAGGACAGCCCTGGCTTGTTCCTGTGGTTTGGTGTGATTATTAATAGTGCCCCCTTTCACTCTTAAGAGTCCCTGTTTGTATGATAAATTCTATGGTCATTCCTGAGAGGCTTTTTTCAGAGCAAAGCCCATCTCTTTGAAGATATATTCTTTGCACTAATCTAACAAAAATTACTTTCGTTTCCTACAACAGACTCTTTGGCACCCTATCTTATAGTCATTTAAGTATGTCTGCAGAGCAATAATTAAGAGCCACATAAGCTAATGACTCACTCCCTATGCCTCTCTTACTGGTGAAAGCAAGTAAGGTAATGTCATAGGGACCCATCTAACACAGCAGCCCCGGGAAGGAAATATGAGGATTTCACATTTATGTTTCAAAGCCATTCCCAATCATTTGCAAGTGCAAGAAGATGTACCCACATTGGATAGTGAGGAATGAAGACTCAGAGAAGTGTGACTCTGTGCTTTTGGGAATGCCATTCCATGCTTGAAGTCTGAGCACTTCATGGTCTTACACACCTTTTACACACTCAAGCCACCTGTATTTCTGTTCCTCAGGAGAGGCTGTGTTGTGGTTTGGCCATTTGAGGGCAGTGAGATTGTCCAAAGATCATCAGAGATGCTCTGAGCGCTACTGTGGAAACAGCAGTGTGTCTGCTGGGAGAAGGAGACACATGGCAAAACCCCAGCCATTCCTTCTGCAAGGAGGGGGAGCCCACTTGGTAGGATAAAGCCAGGCATCCTTCTGGATAATCCCAAAGAGTCCGAAGCAGATGGATTCACAGGTGAGGACAGATGAATTCTTAGAAAGCCTTAGAGTGTGGGGTTAAAGGGAGAAAGGAGGAAGAATGGTCTACTTATTTGCAAATGCTCTTTCATCTGAACTGCTCTAGCCTGCATCTAGTTTATGTTCTTGTCCCCAGCTGCCCGGCTTCCTATTTGTAGTCTAATTCTGAGAGAAGGAAAGAAGTTCAAAGCAAGGCAAGGGAGCACAGAAAGGTTTGCCCTCTGGAAAAATAACTGTGCTTGGAGAGCTCTTCTTTGGGGGGCAGGGGCTGAGGGGGTGGGGAACGTACAACAGCTGAGGAGAGAATAGAGCCATGTAAGCAGACAAGAACCATGGCACGATATTGGCTTTAAAATGGCCCTTACCTAGCCTCTCTCCCAAATCTCCTCAAGGAGGGGCAGATGGAGTTCAGGATAGAAAACTTCACTTTTCGGGTAACAGGGCTATGGTAGGGGTGATTAGAATTAGCAGGGGTGTCACTCCTTCCAGAGAATGTCTAGAAGAGCCAGAATTCTGATATCTTAGTTGAAAGTACCTCCAGAGATCTTGTGGCCCCATTCCCTCATTTTACCCAGAGAACTTTCAGGTTCAGAGACCTTGAGTGACCTTTACAAATATATCGCTGAACAGCTAACTTGGGGTGCTCACCCAGCCACGGAAGTCTAAAAGATTTTAAAAATACAAACCAAGCCCTGGCTGGTGTGGCTCAGTGGATTGAGAGCGGCCTGTGAACCAAAGGGTTGCTGGTTCAATTCCCAGTCAGGGCACATGCCTGGGTTGTGGGCCAGGTCCCTAGTTGGGGGCGTGCAAGAGGCAACCACACCTTGATGTTTCTCTACCTCTCTTTCTCCCTCCCTTTCCCTCACTCGAAAAATAAATCTTTAAAAAAAATAAAACTATAAACCAACAGCAGTTTCTTCCCACTGTGAAGAATTGTCATGAGACTCAAATGAGTGACTCTGGAAACAAATAGCACATACTTCCTGCTTAGCCCAGGAGCTCGCTCACCATGGTTGCCCCTGCTGTCCTTGATGGGGATTTCCTGTCCCCAGAGAAACAGTGAGCTTAAACTTCAGGACCCGTTTCTTTTGTTTAAAGAGTCCTTTTCCACCTAATTTTATGAACTTCTGGTCCCAGAAAACCTGAATCATGGCATGCCTGTCCCACACAATAAATCTACACATCTGAGGCTCTAGCATTCTCCTGATCGGAGGAAGAGGCCAGGAGAGACTGAGGATGATGACTCAGTCTGGGCCCGCTGGGAAAACAGGCTGGGGCCTGTGAAAGAGCTGGGTCGGGCGTAACATTCAGGGCTGGCTCACGTTATGTCTCAAACTTTCACCCCCATCCTTGTTTCTATCACCATTAGCTCCTTGCCCAGACCAGACTTGTCTTTCAGACCTACAGAACCAGGATTTTAGGTCTGACAAGAATCTTATTTTGTCATCAACCCTAATTTTATAGGCTCTGAGAATGGCTTAAGCACTTCAGGGCTGTGAATTCCTCTCCCTGCAAAGCAAAGTCACAGGTGTTGGCCAATACATTGAGCAGGTAGAAAGAATACTTGGCTCCCTTAGATATAATCTACCTGGTGTGTCCTTGCATGGGTGGAAACCAAGGAATGATGGCTACCTATCTCAGTACTCAATAAACATACACCAGTGCAACAGAGGTACACCCTCACTTAGTGTCTCTTTGAGCAAGGCTTCTGAGTTACCCTCTGAGAGGGCAGAAAGCTGATAAGACATAGTGCCTGTCCTCTGTGTTTATATCAAAGAACATGGTATAAAAAACTTGTCCCTCATTTGATATTAATAACTACCATTTATTCAGCACCTACTATAGGCTCTGCCTTTTATTATATCTTCTCTAGTCTTCTCAACAACCCTATAAGGCAGAATTACCCTCATTTTGTTGACGTGGAAACTGAGGCTCAGAGAGGTTATGTGATTGGTCCAGGCAGGCCTCTAGGTCAGCCCTCTGCTTGTGGAGGCTGAATGTCAGAGGAAGACAGAAAGCAAGGGTGTGCCAAACCTTTCATTCTTGGTTTCCCACCGGCCTGGATTTACATCCCAGTTCTAGCATTTGTGTGGCTTTGGGAAAGCTGCTCACTGTCTTAGTTTCCTCATCTATAGATTGAACAAAGTACTCCACTTCATAAGGCAATTGGAAAGATGAAATGAGATACTTGTGGGCACTGCTCATTTCCCCAGCATGTTCAGGTACAAAATGACTCTTTTGGCACAGCATGCTCATCTCCTAGATCTGCATTCCACTTCCTCAACAACTTCAGGTTTTTTTTGAATGAGTACCTTGTCAGTGAGACCTTCCCTGGCCACCCTATCTAAAAGACCAACCCCATTCCGATTCTTCTTATGCCTTTCCCTCCTTTAAACCAATTAATATATTAAAAATTGTATTCATTTATTTTTGTTTATCTTGTCTGTCTTCACCCACAAGAAGAGAAATTTTTTGAGATCAGGAATCTTTGTGTTATTTCTGTATCATCCCAGGCACAAATACATGTTGGTTAAAAGAATGAATAATTTCAAAACAAAACAAAAACCCTAAAACTTTTGGTACCAAAAGACTTAGATTTGAATTAGGTTTTTTCCTCACTACCTGTTTGACCCTGGGCACGTTATTTAAAATGTCTAGGCCTTGGTTTCCTTATTTGTAAAATGTGAAGAATAATGTTTTTTATTTTTAGGACTGCTGAGATGATTAAGTGACATGTCTGAAAACTGACACGTAGCAAGAGCTGGATAAATGCTTGCTATTATCACTTAAAATAACCTGACCAGTTTAACTTGTCTTTCAGTAAAACTCAAATCTGTTAGGCTAGGAGAGGCGGAGGCTAAGAACTGTGTATGCCCTCAGTGGTTCAGCCCAATTATCGTCCTCGGTGGGCTATCAACAGTTGAATATATGTGAAATCGCTCCCTGTTCACAATCCAAGGCTGCTGATGGGTCCAGATTACCATTACCAGGTCACTACACAAGGAGGCTGGGGCAGCTCAAACGACTTGCCCAAGGTCACTGCCTCAAAATCCAGGGCATGCAGTGCCTACACACATGTCCTGTCTCTTGAAATTATATCACACCCTGCCTCTCCTCCCAGGTTCTCTCTGCAGTGTGGGATGGTGGCAGAGCCCCTGGCCTCAGGAGCCCAGTCAATTCACATAACATTTTAACACTCAGTTTTCTGGTGCAACGCACCCGTCACAGCTTTATGAACAGGATCACAGGCGAGAAAAACTCTGGAAACTGTGAAGCGCTGTGTGCATTACCTCTGCAACAGGTATTAACACGTGAACCCCAACTTTCCAGTCCCAGGAGCCCCTCCTGTTTACACTCCTCTCCAAAGCCACACAGCGCTGGGTGGAAAGGCAGATTAACCCCCGAGCGGCCTGCCGTGAGGCAGGGCGTTTCTCCAGCAGGCGGGGGAGGAGTTCCGCCCCTCGCCCCCGCCCTGCGCCTCGTCTCCCGTGCGCTTGCACTATCGCTGCGTCCCCGGTGTCTCCTCCCGCCCAGGCCCAGGCTGCGCTTCCCGGCCCGGCAGGCTCTGCACAGCACGGCGGGCGGGCAGCCAGGATGCAGGCGGCAAACAAGGAGCACCTGTACAAGCTGCTGGTAATCGGCGACCTGGGCGTGGGTAAGACCAGCATCATTAAGCGCTACGTGCACCAGAACTTCTCCTCGCACTACCGGGCCACCATTGGAGTGGACTTCGCGCTCAAGGTGCTTCACTGGGACCCGGAGACAGTGGTGCGCCTTCAGCTCTGGGACATCGCAGGTGAGGACTGGAGAAGGAGGTCGGGGGCGGGAGCGCGTCGCAGCCTATTTGCAGTCCGGAGGCAGAAGGGTCGCGGCCAAGTGAGAGCAGCAGGTCTCCGGGGCGCTGCGCCGAAACAGACTTTTCCTGGTGGGTCGGAAACTTGGCTTCAAAGAAAATAAAAAAGTTTCTCGCTCTTGCTGAAACTTGCAGCGCGCTCTGGCGCGTGGAGCTGTTGCTTTAACTACCTCTCGCACTCTCTCCTGGGATCTTTCTGTCCTGCGCGGGCCTCTCCAGGGACGCAGAGGGAAACCTATTCAGACTTGCATTCAGTTCTTGGCCTCCAGCTCGTTTTCCGGGCTGGTGACGCGACCCTGACTGTCATGCCTGCTCTTTCGTGCCCAGCCCAACGCAGGGGAAGCCCCTAAATCGGTTCTCAGCAGAAACCAAGGGAGTTCCAGGCTAGAGGAGTTTATTCCTGTCTCCAATCGCTCACTTTATTCCAACTTTCTTCATCCCCTCTCTGTCAATCAAGCTAGGTGGTTTGTTTGCTTTGAGGGAGCCACAGCTTCCTGTGTACATATGGGGGCAAAGTAGTATTTCTCTCCCCTGGGCCCGCACTGTAGCTCTCTCTGGCTCTCTGTGGTCTCTCAAAAGGAGTTGGTGTATATATTTGAGGGACACTAATTGTGTAAGGGTTTATGACATTAATCATAAGATTTCTTGATTTGGCCCTAAAGTTTTCACTGAGGAACCTGGAAAACGAGAAGCTTCTTTCCACTGTTTGAAATCAGAATTTGATTCTGAGAGTTTGTACCAGGAATTAGGTGCAGTTGAGTGTGAGGATGCAGTGTCTGCTCCAAAAGTGAGTCCCCTGGACTGAGGCTGCTTGACACCTGGTCGTGTACAAGTCCGCGTTGCAGAGCCTGGCTCTGCCACTCACTGGCACGCTCAGTGGTTGCGGACAAGTGCCTTGAGCTCAGTGCATCCCTGTTAAGTGCAGAGGGGTTGGGCATGGCTGCTCAGGAGTCTTCCTGCTCACTGCTCAGAAGTTTTAAGGTCCTCGGGGATTCTGGGCTGAGTCACTTCAGACAGTCCCACTTCACCTGTGACTGTTTCATGGTCTGTGGCACCAAGAACTTTTTGAAGGGCTGGGCCCAAACTAGCTGCTTTCCTTTCGGAAAACAGGTTCATTTTAGCTGGTGCATTTGACTGGAAACACTTTATCATGGCTTGAAGCAAGAACAAATGTGGAAAATTTTTGAAAGGGCATTTCTGATTCTGGAGACTCCAGTGCCTCTTTAGTCATCAGCTGCCAGGTCTCGTGATAAGCTCTTGGCATGCGGACAGATTCATGCACTTGGAGTCATCTTCAGCAGCTCTGGTAGCACAGGCGTTATCAGAGACCGGAAGATGTCATCAGCCACTATCTGATTGGACTTTTGGTCTAGAAAATCCACTATGAGTCTGTGAACTTTGTTGTTCTAACTCTGTTGATGAGTTAGAAGTCTCCAGGACTCGGGTTTACAATTAGCTTATGGTTTGAAAGGGTAGCTGTGATTTAGACTTATGTGTCAAATGTAACAAAGGGTGTGACCTCAGGCATTTTATACAGTTTCCGTGGGTTTCAGTGTCCTCACCTAACAGGGAAAAAAGAAGGTCACAGTGATTAAGAACCTAAATTCCAGAGTTAAACTGCCTCTATCTGGATCCCTGTTTTATCCCACCTGTCCTAGGCGATTTTAGGCAAGTTCCCTAACCTCCTGGTCTCAGTTTCCTTATCTGTAAATAGGGGAAATGCTTTCTCCCAAGAAATGAGAGATAAGCAACTAACAAATACTAGCTAAAGCTGATAGTACTTCTATCTAGGAGAGCTACAAGGGTTCCTGTTACAGTAGCTACCTTTTTTTTGAGCATGTATAAATGTTAGGCAAGAAGGACATGATATAAATGTGCTGATTAAATTCTAATAATGATTCCTATATTATATTCCAAATATGTTATTTATACGTTCCAAAATACCCAACATCATTTTTCAGCTTTACCCATACTACAGCATACTGTCATGAGCAGTGTAACCCCAAAACTTAGAAATGCCTCCTGAGCTATGATTCTAGACTAAGGTTGCCGTAGAGACTATAGTCACAGAGGCTTGGGGAGATGAGAAATCTGAGGAGCCTTGGAAATTCAGCTCTACAGATAAAGTGGTGTGCAACATTTCAGCAGGGGAGCTTCTTTGTCCCAGAGCTCTGATGCTCTATGGTAACCTGTCTTTGGCAGCCTCTGGCCCAAAGGCTGAGTAGGCTGAGTTAGAAGTTGGGCAGCAGGCAAAGCCGGTTGGGGGAAGTTGGGCCATTGTGGGAAAGGCTATCTGGAGCATAGCACTAACGTGTTTCAGGCTGCGTAGGTAGCCCTGTGAGAAATGAAGTCGTGAAATCCAGCATCAACTGCCCACCCAGACTCCAGTTAGCTAAGTGTACTTTATAGTACCTTCAAACCACAGCCTGACTATTCAAACACAGAAATGATACTCTCTCTCTCTCTCATTTGTGCTCAACTCTGGTGTATATCTGGAAAGAACAGGTAGTGAAGGCTGGTGGGCCTCTCTTTGAGAGGGTTGTGGGTATGGTTGAGATAGAGACCTGCCCTATCCTGGTGGGATACCAGATCAACCTGCTGTAGAGGGAAACTTTGCTCAGTTAGACTCTTGATATTCTTTTGGTTCATTGCCAAGTGGGGCTCTGTTTGTCCAACAAATTCCCATGATATATCTCTTGTAGCCACTTAGACTGGGCAGTCTGATTTTGAAAGACTCCAGAAAGTACCTTGCAGGGTTTGTGAACTTAGCCTTGAAACCAACATGAAAAGTTTCGTAAACACCATAGGAAACAGCCATCACCCTAGTCCCAGTGATTTCACTTGAGAGGAACAACTGGGCCAGCTGTGGGTTCAGAAGTTCTTGACAGAGTGAGAAAAACTGAGTCAGTTTTCCCAAAGCCACTCAGCTAACAAGTGCAAGATCCAGAGTTGGCCCAGTTCTGTCTGGCTTAGAATCAAGCCACACTGGTCATAGCCATAGGCCTGTGAGTGCCTGGTGCACAGGTGGCCCACCGGGTTTATACCCTCTTCCCTTTTAAAGGCTTTGCTTCTTCAGTAGATGGGTTATCTTTGCCTTTTCCTTCCTATTTCTAATGGGCTTTTGGATATGATACAGTACTCCTGAGCAGACACTGGAAGGAAGTGGGATGAAAATGTATTTCTGAAAATTTGATTCATGGTTATAGGTTTCATTCTTTTTATAAATTTATCAGAAAAAGAGTAAAAAAAATGATCACACTTGAAACTTTTTTTCCCTTTTGATGTGCTTTGGGACCAAACTGCAGGAATTGGGACAGGGTAATAGTAGCTAACATTTCTTAAGCACTTATTCTTACAGTTGTCCCCACAGGTTTAATTTCCCAGTAAAACAGCTGCTTGAGTGGAAGTGCTGGAATTTAAAACTTGGCCCTTGAATCTAGTACACAGCACCCTAACTGTTCGCTCTACTTCCCCTAACTTAAAAATGGAATGCTTTAGACATATTCTAAATATGTTCTAAGTTATAGATTTGATTTTCCTACAATATCATATTTGTACTATGCTCCTTCTTGTCTCTATCAGTTTTAGTATATTCTACTGTGTTCAGGCAGTATGTGGTCGCTTATTCCAACTTCTTATTCCAGGTAACTTGTGCAAGTTACTTAGCTTCTGTGTCTTGGTTTCCTGTCTATAAATTGGAGACAATAGCAAAATCTGCATCTTAGAGTTGTTAAAAGAATAAAATCAATTAATTCATGTAAAGCTGGGCCTGACACATAATAAATGCTGAATAAATGTTAGTTATTATGCTTGTTGTTTTAATTGTTATTACCAATTACTTTCACATACAATTTCCAGCCTGATCTTTCTAGCATCACTGAGGATAGAGACAGAGCAGGTTGTGTTAAATCTATTTTATGTTAGAGAAGATTAAAAGTCTGAAAGGTAAAGGACTTGCCCAATGACATAAGAACTAGCAAGTGGCCAAGAAGAATAAGAACAGCAGAAACCCAATTCTAGATTTAACCAATACAGTGGAATATAAATTAAGTTGACAGATAATTTAGAGAGTACTTCTTCACTGGGTGAAAATTTCACTGCAAGGCTGTACTAAATAATCAATGCCTCTAAATATTTAAAACAAGATCCAACTTACAAGAAAAATCTTTTCCTGAAGGGCACATCTGTCCTAACTTTCCCAGCCTAAGCCATGTGACAAAAAAGCATTGGAGGACATTAACTATCCCACAGGCAGAGTGAAAGAGGGAGGCAGCCTAGAGCAAGGGTCAGGGGCCCCGGGACACGAACTCCGCACACCAGTGGCTGTGAGATTCATCTGGTCTGGGTGCTGTGTTATTTTACAGGTTGTGAAGTGCTTCCACATGGGTTTGTACTTGACCGTATCATCAGCATCTATTTCCAAATACTGCAATTCTCCAAGAAGTTTTAGAAGAAGGATCCTGAATATCAACATGATAGATCTAGAAATGTGGAAAGAGCTAAATTTGACAACCACTATGTCAAGCAAAAAATAAAATGCATACCTAATTGGGAGTGCTCTCTGCTGAGCAATTTGCTACCTGGATAATTGTAGATTTTCTAAATACTGTGTGGACTAAAATGCTATGTGCTTACAGGTAAATAATATATACACTGAGCAAAAGGGTGAACTTTCAAAGTAGGGTGAGGGATGTGTGTGGAAAGCAACACAGGGCTTCCTGCAGAAAATCATTGGAACCTCCATCTGGCACAGGTGTGTGAACATAAGGCTGTGAGACATGCCCCCTCATCTAGATTTTAGAGGGCTAGTTCAGACAGGGGAGCACATAGCAGACTGCCCAAGGAAAGCCAGGTTGTTCGGGGGAAGGAGTGAAGGGCGGGGAGGAGCAGCTCCTATGAGTGTGGTCGGTTTCTTCAGCAGATATGTCTATTAAAAGCCTGGTATGTGTTAAGTGCTGTCCTGGGTGACGGGAAAACAAAGTAGGATAAAGAATTGAACACGGCTTGATTCCTGACTTCACAAAGTTCACATCTTGGTGGACATGGCAGCACAACAGCAAATCACTGCGATTGTGAGTAAAGTGTATCAGTATCGGCAACTCCAAAACACTGGTGGTGCAGAGAGGGTTCTGGCCACACCGCTTCATCCAGTCTCGGAGGTTAAACCTGAGCAGGCAGGACCAAGCCTCTAGCTAATGTGATATTTCCGGTGCTGTACTGGCACCATGTACTCCCTGTGAGTGACTTCAGGGCTGCACAACTTGAGACAGAAGTTCATCCTCTGGCCCTCTTTAATTCTCCTTCTCTTGAAGATGCATTCTCATGGCTTTAAACTCTGTACTGACAATTCCAAAACTGTGCATATGACCTTGACTTCTCTTGAGCTTCAGACTTTCAGTTCTGTCTTCCTGCTGTATGTCTCCTTTATGATACCTCATTTATCTTGCAAGATCAATATGTCAATAGCAAGTTGCATAAAAATACAGGAATTTTCTATTAAAGTAATGTATTCTCTATGTAGCGAAATTGGAAGGTACAAAAGAAAGCAACAACAAAGGAATACAGACAGAGAATATCCACAATCACCCCTCTTAATGATACGGAGTAGAGGATGTGACTTCTAAGGCTAAACTAGACATCTTTCCACACACTCTGGACTTTCTAATTTGTGTTAACCATGCTATCTTTCTTCCAGTCACTAGACTTGAAACCTCTGCCACCTTTTCTCCTCCTTATTTGACCTGCACACACCATCAATCTCAAGGTCAGATAGTGATTATGCCTTCCCTGCCACTCACTGCCCTGGACCAGGGCCAGCACTATTAATTACTTACTTAACTGTTCTGCTGTCATAGCTACCTGGCTCCATCCAGTCTCCTCGTCCTCCAATCCTTATAGGTACTAAGCTTAGGTTTATATATCTTCCCAGGACATTGCTTTGGTGGCTCTGTATTGCCTTTAGATTATATACATCATGATGAGCAGAATTAAAGTGGCGGAGATGAAGTGATGGGCAGGCTGAACATTAGCAAGAGGGCAGATTCTAAGCTACTGAGGGAAGAGTTTTTGAGGTGCTGGAAAGTAAGATGTGATTAGAGTCCTTGAGGCTTGGCCATGACAAAAGGAAACCCGAGATCCGTCTCATTGTGGCCCTGTCGTCAGGAACAGTTATTCTAAGGAGCAGTGAAGTGGCACTTAAATAACTCATTTTCGTTTCACTGAATTTTATTAAAATAGTAGTTCTAAAGCTTGCAGATTTGAGAGGTATCAGGTCTTGCCTGAAAAGATTTAGTCATTCACTTGATAAGCAGACGAATTTAGGGGGGAACAAAATGGATCAACCTTTGCTCTTACGCAGTCTGATAGTCTAGTGGGGCATACAGATAATAAAAGATAATCATGGGGATGATTATTTAATCACTGTTGTGGTAAGTGCTGTGAACGGAAAGTATCAGGCGCTGACAGAAGGTAAAAGTGGGGCTCCCCCAGCCGTGGCCTGCAGGTGCGGAGACGAAGCTCGGACTGCGGGCGGCTGGCGCACCTGGTATTGCAGCGTGTGAGGGGGCCGGTGGGGAGGTGGAAGGAGCCAACGAGGAAAGGACGCGTGTGCCAAACTGAAGGCTAAGAGTGATAATTCCTTACGTTGATCAATTTGCCATACTCAGTTTTGCACTTTTAACACCGCTGTAATGTCGGAAACTAGTCTCACTATTCCCAGTTTTACAGGTGAGAAAACTGGGCCCACAGTAGGTAGAACTTGGCCCTGGGTGCACAGTGGCCGCTCAGTAAAAGTGACTTGGCATTGCTGAATTTTGCCGTGTATACTGTGCACCTACGTTTTTGGCCCAAACTTTCAGGAAAAAAATCTTTCACTTTAATTTTTTCATTCAGTTTTTTGTTTGTTTATATTTAGGAACAAAACCGATTATCATATTCTAGGGTATTGTTTTCCATATGGATGTTGTTATTGCTTTCTAGACCTAGAGAGCAATAACTTTTAATGCATAAATATAAATAAGAGAATTAAAAACATTTATATAGATATGGAATTAGCACTACCCATGTATACTGTGTATCCTTATTTTTCCCTCAAAAGTTGCGCATTATACATGGAAAAATACAGTAAGTAGTCACTGGGGTTGACATTTGAGTCATCACTCACCTGAACAAACTTTCTGAGTATAGTTGTCTTGTGGTAGGTAAGCTTAGAGGCCTTTCGTCCCCTTTCCTGGTGATTAGGTTTGGGAATCACACAAACTTTCAAACCATTGAGAACCCTTTTTATTTCTTCCACTCCCCTTGGTTCTGAGATGGACATTCTCAGAGGGTTACGGTGGCCGTGGTGCTCCTGCGGGGGTGGGGGGTGATCAGGGTTATTGTGCCAAGGGAGGGTCTCATCTTCTAGGTTGGTGGGCTAAAGGGATTTCCTCAGCTGGACAGGGTCATGTCTGTGCTGCTAGCCTGGAGTCCCAAGTTATTTATTAAGTTCCAATAATCTTTTTCAGCTGTTTGAGAATCGAGTTTTAAAAAATTATATGATCATAAATTACTCTTTGAGAATAACTCAGGTTTAACTTCCTCCATTCCCCACTCCCTTCAGTTTCCCACTCAGGTATTAATCAAATGCTACCTTTTCCACCTTGAAAAATAACTCTTATTCCTCCTTTCAGTGGCTGTGTTTTCTTCACAGCTCACCTGGCCTACAGTAGCAGCTGCCTAATAGCCATCCCTTCC
This sequence comes from Macrotus californicus, assembly GCA_007922815.1. Taxonomy (NCBI): domain Eukaryota; kingdom Metazoa; phylum Chordata; class Mammalia; order Chiroptera; family Phyllostomidae; genus Macrotus; species Macrotus californicus. The sequence continues at coordinate 13,035 of VMDR010018488.1, forward strand.
TCTAGCTTTCATCAGTTTGTAGTCCACAAAGGTGAGACTTCTCAGCATGATGTCCTTCTCCATTAGATGTTCTCCAGCTTAGCATCCTCCAGTGGCTCCCCATCACCTTCAGAGTCCGACTTCCTTCAGGAAGTCTGTGTTCAGCCCATGTGAGTAAGGGAGGCACTGTTTTTCTCTGCTCCCATTAAGTCCCATGCTTACCCCAGATTAGAAGTCCTCCAAACTGTCACCTAATTTACAGCCACAACTAGGACCTAGCCTAGTACTTGGTTCTTGGTAAAGATTTGTTCAACTGTTTCATCATTGCTTTAATTCTAAGATATATCATTGATATGAAAATTTCTTCAATAAAATGAAATTAATAAACTCAATTTTGTTCATGCTTGAAAGACTTCCTAATTTTATGAACATTAACATACAAATATGTATATTTTAGAATCAATAAGTATGGTAGGCACTTTTTGAAGGTGGCATTTTACCACAAAAATGAGGAAGTGGCCTTAAAGACCATTCTTACAAACTGCTTCTTCATTTAACAAAGTCTGCATAATTCGGAGTGAAACGTGATTCATTTGGGGGTCAAATGACAAATCTATCTTCTCTATGATCTTTGGATCCAGTGGATGAAGTAATACCTTCTTGAAAGATCATTTTCACAGAGTGAAGACCTTGAGGACTCATCAGACCAAACCCTTTGTTTTACAGATGAGGAAGCTATGATTTGCAAGGTGGGAGGGTCACCTTCGTCTCTCAGGCCCAGAGAAAGTTAGGGGTACAGCTGGAACCAGAATGAAGGCGCCCCTGGTTCATTAATGATGAGATTTGAATAATTAAAACTACTTTTTAACCCCAGATGTTTTGGTGTTTTAAGTACTGGGGCACAGAAATCGTTGAATTTGGTAGGCACCCGGCACCACGGGCCTTAACGCAATGAAGACGAGAGGACGATGGTGTGACACTGAGGGCACACAGAGCCATCCACAGTGGGGCTTCAAATGACATTCCTTATTCAACTACCCCCCACCTCCATTATGAGGCTTACAATTTGGCTATTTGAACTCCTTGCTGTTCCTTATTCACACACCATGTTTATTGGCTCTGTGCCTTTGCTCTTGCTCTTCTTGCTGCCTCACACGTGTGCCCTTCCGTTTATTTCCACGCATCTAAATCCTACCTTATGTTCAAGACCCATCTGAAAGGGCACCTCCTTTACAGAGACTTCCCTAATTTTCTCATTCCAGTGGTGCTTCTTCCTCCCTTGAGATACATGCAACTTTTAAAATTTCCTTCTAGCACTTCTCCCTTGAGCAATCAATATACTAGAGTAATTCTGTACTTCTCCAAATATCCTTCATGATTTTTAGCAGACTTTGCCACGTGCTGTTTGTTACATAATTTAATGAAATGACTATGGAGTCAGCAAAGAAGAGAAGGAGAAAGGGCCATGTCGGGGGAGACCAAGGGCAGGTTTTGGAAACGAAGTGAGAGAGTTTGAGAAGAGGGTAGTTAATCGTTTCAAACGTCGGCGGGAAACGAGAATCGTTGCTTTCAGCTCTGAGTCTTTCCTTTTTGCAGTCTGTGTTATCCTGCTGCATTATGTAACCTTTCTTGCTCACCAGCCCTGCACAAATCTGCTCTCGCAAGACGAGGGGTGGAAAACTAGCTTCTTGTGTCATGTAGAAGCCCAGCTTCACTTTCTGCCCATGTCTACATTAGCTCCTCAGTTTAATGTCAACAGAGGAATTATCTATAGCATGAGGGATTCAGTCACATTTCAATCTTACTTACAGGGTGAAGTTTAGAAGAAATGAATTTAAATTACTTGTTAGGAGGCCTGTTCTCCCTGCAATATAATGGCAGCGAGGAGCCACCAGTTATTGAGTGTCAGGCCTGGTGCTGTGCATTTTGTGTATCTCTTCATCGATTGCACACAATGAGCTTATATCATAGAGACAAAAATCTGTGCTTAAACAGACTAGAAAATACATAAACAAGCAAAAAAAAATGCATAAGACTTTGAAGTCACAGTTAGTAAGGGGTAGTGCCAGAATATAAACCGAGACTTGTCTATTTATAAATCCTATTTTCTAACCACTCTATTCTACTATTTTCTAACGGGTGATACAACAGTGCAATAGTTTTCGCATGTGATAAATCGTTTAAGTTGCATGCAGAAGATGTACATTATTTATTTTAAAGCAATAATTTGTTATTTTTGAACCTTTACACTTTTCGATAGAGCTAAGAATTGAATCAGCTCTGTTCTTCACACGCGTCACTGCTGCAGACGTAGTCGGTTTGGTAATAACGACCGTCTTAAATACTGCTCCTAGGCAGGAAATCCATAGTGACTGAGGGATGCGAGTCTCTGGTTTGAGTATTAAAGATAAGAATAGCTATGATGCTTGATGATATTGTAATAAAAATTATCTTCTATGGGTAGCGTGGCATGTGGGTTTGTTTTTAATTTAAAGAAAACAATACTTTAAACTAGACACCGCCACTCTCATTTCCTGTTTCACATTTATTTTCTCTTCACTCTTGCTTTTTATTACACAAACCGTGAAAACCCTGGTTTCAAGACAATATGGTTGTATTAAAAGGAATGTAGCTTGATCTAAAGTTAAAATTGTGAATTACCTCAAGCTAGTAGTTCCTGAGGTTTCTGATTAATCTTAAGCACCACTGTGTTTACCTGGAAATTTTATAATACCCTGTTGTTCACCTGTGAGTTCACCAAGGCACCCAGTACCCCTGAGTACCTTGGTACACATTTTTGGAATTATTGCTCTAAAGGAATCTAGAAATTCTTTGAGTAAAATCCTTAGAGGCCAGGGTCTCTTGTGAGTTACTTACGACAGAATTTTTAATGGTCACTTATAGGTGATGTCTCAGATGCTAAGTAACTCAGAGATAGCTTTTTAATACATTTGGGCTTACAATTCAATTGAGCTATTTTTAGGTAGTTTGGTATGTATTTGTTTAGGTTGTAATTAGTTTAATTAAAAACACAAGATGCTGATTGTTCTATCTTGATGCCAGTGAACCTCTCTTTGTGATTTGGTTTTATTCCCCTCCCCCATCCATTATTGGATATTACATTATTACATGGTCTTGTTTCTCTGTCCAAGTGAGCTATTTCATTTAACCTGAGTAATGTCAAACCCCAGTCAAAGTAAATTCTGACAAAACCCCCCGGGGTACTGGAATGCTCATTTTCACACACATACACACATACATATAAACACATGCTACCTTAAATTTAAATATAAATTCAGAGTTTACTGAAAATACAGGGTGGGGCAAAAGTAGGTTACAGTTGTGAGTATGCAAAATGCAGAGTTTGTTTTTGTATAATTGTTTATTATAATATTTCCACACAAGCAAGTGTAAACCTACTTTTGCCCCACCCTGCATTTTTGAAATTTAATTTAAAATCTAGATCACTAACATCTATCCACCCTTCCTTCCTATACTGCTATTATTTAGGGACACCTGAGAAACCAACTTTTACTCTTTGTCATCTTATTCTCTTGCACACATTATCTTCATTTAATACACTACATCCAACTTTACCTTCCTGTTGAATAGAGGTAAGATTTGCCTGTCAGATATGACAACCAGTAGTAAGATGAAATGAGAGCCATTGTTCATAGGGGAACTAAAGAGATTGCATAAAGAGCTTGGGTGGTTCTGAATTGGGAACAGATCTTTTTTCAGAGTGGATCTTTTTGTTGTTTTGAAAGAAAAAAAAGAAAAGGGAGGAAAAAAGGAAGGGTAAGAGGGAGGGAAGAAGAGAGAGAGAGAGAGAACGATGGACAACATATTCAGGAAGTTTGTTTGACTGATTGTCAGTCAGGAGACAAGACAAAATGAAGCCTCCCTTTCAGAGTGGATCTTAAGAATGAACAAGTAAGACATAGAAAGTAAATGAGTTGGATCAGAGATCTTGCTTTGTTCAGTCCACTTCTTTCCCAGCTGGGGTTCCCTCTCACAAATAATGAATCGGTATTAATTGTTACTTCATTATGTAAAGAGTACTTGCATTACCAGTTCCATTCTGTTTCCAAGTCCATCATGAGCATAGACTAAGCGCCTCTCTGAGTGTGTGCACTATGGAGGCATAGGGTATGGTAACTCAGCAATTCAACGTGGGCTCGAGCAGTCTGCAGTGTGATTGGTGGCACAGGCTGCAGAGGTTTGCAGCACTTAGAAAGGAGTGCGAGGCAGGGCAAGCAAGTGATGCAGTGTCAGAGCTGAGTGAGTACAGAGCGGGAAGGAGTTGAGTGCGGGGCCAGTAGTCAGGAACGGCCCCCAGAAGGTAGGGTCTTTGATCCAACCTTGAAGGATAGCTAGAATTGAGTTAGGTAGAGAATGAGAGAGAGGGCATGTTGCAGTGGGAGTGGGCGTGCCATGGAATGAGTGGGCATGAGAGCAAGAATAACTCAGTGGAGCCTTGTAAGATGTAGTTTTAGGCAGGAGCCTGATCTCAGTCTGAGGATTATCCTTTACCTTGTAGATCAAGACGTGTAATCTTGAAAATCCCATAGGAGCCCAGAGGGTAAAATAAATGAACTCTTTCTGTGCTTGGCAGAAACTTGCTTGTTCATCTTTCAGAAGCTTGTGTTCTTAATATTGGATCACTCAAGCTACTGCTCCCTGTTTCCCTAGGAAATAGGAACAAAGCTTCCCCGTAATCCTGGCTCACATTTTGTTCCTCTGCAAGATTCCACGTACAGCTGGATGGCTGTGCTGGAATAAGGCCAAGGTGTTAAATACTGTTTTGATGCAAAGAAACAAACATGGGATTCTAGGTAGCCATTTATAAGATACAACAAGGAAAACGAATCAATAGCAACAATTTCTTTTAAAATTATATACATTTCATTGAGTTCTAAATATTTTTGTTAGACTTATTTTTATGAAGATATAAATACACAAATTTAGAGCAGTGTTATTGTGGTATATAATGAGGCAAAAGACATAGCATCTCAGCAAAATTTATTTTCTTTAAAATTGGGTGTTTGGTACTGGTCAGATCAAATGGACTTATACCTAAACAGTAGTCATGTGATGTGGGCCTTGTATTTCTGAATGTTCTCAGTTTTCAAGATGTTGCAATATCTGTTTTATTAGAGATCTTTCAACTTAGAACTGTTGGGAAATAGTTTAAGTTGCTTTAAATTTCGTGTGTGTCATATACATGTTAGCAGCCCAGTCTTTAGTGTTTGGCATCTGCTGTAGGCAGTAATGGATCTCTGAAAGTGTTTAGCTAGGGAAATTATAGGGCAAAAACAGGGCTTTCAAAGGTGAAAGTGGCAGAGGTGCATAGAAATTAAAGTACAAGTAAAATTTCAGCCTTGACCACCACCAGAACTTCAGCCTCAAATACACAACTACCTACCCAACATATCTGCCTAACAGACATGTCAAACTTGACATGACAGAATCCCAGTCTACTTCCACAAAACCTGTCTCTCCAAAAATCTTCTCCATCTCAGCAAATGGCAACTCCATACCTTCAATAATTCAGGCCAACAGCCTGGGAAATCATGCTCAAATCCTGTTACAACCCACATCCTATCTGACATCTCTATCTCCAAACATATCTACAAACAACCAACCTTTACCACCTTCACCACTACCACTTTGGCCCACCGTTCTCTGTTGCTGGGATTACTGTCTCCCCGGCTGTAAGCCTGGCTCCTGTAAGTCATTCCTCAGGCAGCAGGGATCGTCAGCCATTTACTTCTTCAGTTCATGTTTCTCGTCTGCGCACGGTCCTTCAGCGCTTGCCTCTCATGTCCGGAATAAAAGGCTTCCTCTGTGTAATGGTCCCAAACTGTCTCCAGTCTGATCCCTGTGATCTGCCTCATCGCACACCCAGCCAACAGTCTCCTTGCTGTTCTCCGAACACTCGCCAGACTCATTGGTGCCTCTGTATCTTCATACTTGCTGTTCCCTCTGTCTAAAACCCTCTTCTCCTAGAAAAGGGAACCCTAGTGCACTGTTGGTGGGATTGCAGACTGGTGCAGCCACTGTGGGAAACAGTATGGAATTTCCTCAAAAAACTAAAAATGGGCTGCCTTTTGACCCAGCAATT
>VMDR010018489.1:0-19142 GCA_007922815.1 Macrotus californicus
TTCTAATGCTATATGTGAAACTCCAGAGACCAATTGAACGTTTTTGTTGATAGTTTGAATAAGTGTTCATGCCTGTTTCACAGCAGAGGGGAAAGAACAAGAACTGCTTAGTAGGTTAGAAAATTCTCCAGTTCTAGTCTACCAATGATGAATAAGAAGCGCAAGTATAATTATCCTTCAGCTTCCAGAAGGTACTCCCAACCATGTGTGTCTTACATATTTTATTGTGTTGTTGTATCCTTAGTTTTCAAAGACATAAATAAATAAAATGAAACATTAAAACAAAAGAAATTTCATTTCATTTACCAGGAAATCTCATTTAAAACTATAATGAAGCCTCACTTGTCATTTTGTGCCTGTAACTGTTACAGCATTGTGTTTCTCAAACTGAAGACTATTCTTTAGTATAGTGATTTATTTCTTGTTTTGAGCTGGGAAATGGTCACTTTTTTGGATATAGATGAACTTTTTCTTTTTATATATATTCAAACTTGTTTTTATGGTAATTATGATCATTTCTATTATCAGTAGCGTAATTGCCTGCTTTTAGTGGCTTGTCAAAAGAAGAGACTTGACTTTGCTTGTGTTCTTCTTCCCTTAATCAATATATGTTACAATAGACTCCTGAGATACTTAGCTTTTCTATTTCAGATATATAATTTAAAGAACTATATGGATCGGGACAACTGTAACAGCATAATCAATAAGATACAATTAAAAAGAGAACTATGTGGAATCTGACATAATTACTGTGCTTTGAGAATATAACCCATATGGAGAAGAAGTAGTCACATCACTGTAATTATTTGGTGCTGGTGAACCTGGAAACATGTTTCCTTTCAAATTTGACTATGGTTTGCCTTGATAAAATGCCATTTTCGGCAGTTGCTCATCAAAAGAGCTCTCTGTGAAATATCCGCTGGAAGCATCAGACATTAAGTCTGTATTAAATGAAGCATCTCATCTAATAAACTTCAGGAATTTTGGAGTCTGTGGGAAGAAGAAGGAGAAAGAACACCAGCCTTGTCCAGATGGAGGGTGTGGCGGTGGCCAGAATTGCCGGCACTGCACGGGAGTCAGGGAAGGCGCCATCTGTTGGGGCAGGTCGGCTCTGGCCTGTTCCCCTGAAAGCACGGCAAGGCCATAGCTCCCAGGGAAACTAGAAAAGATGTTTTAAAATGTTTTTCTTTTAAAGATAATGACTTTGATTATACATGGAAAAATATGCATTTATAAAACTGAGAAGTTATATGATAAATTTTCACTGTAGCAAAAGTGTTAAAACTCTAATTTCTACATTAGTCACCTGAATTTAAGACACTTTACTTATTACTATTACTTACTAGTCCTGTGGCTCTGGGTAGGTAACCCTATGCTTCTGTGCCTCAGTTTCCCCATCTTCAAAATGGGAATGAAAACAGTACTTATCTTAAGGCTGTGTTAACTAAATGAAATTGTGTAGGTAAAGCCCTTAGAGGTTAGAGTAAGTGCCTAATAAGTGCTATCATTATTTCATCATCAACAATTAAATAGTGAGCTCCTTTATGTTTGAAATATTTTATTATGTGGTATGAATGAAGGGTCACTGGTGGTGGATTGAGATTCAACAGGTTTGAGCCCAATTTTGGCATCTGTGAGGTGCTTGAGCACACTGCTTCACCTCTTTGGGGCTGAGCTTCCCACCTACAAAATCAGCTAAGGTGGTATTTGAGTACTCTTTCAACACAAACATTGTTTGCCTCTTTTTATGACTTCTGCTAAAACTTAGAGATTCCTTAAAAAAGAAACTGCCCTAGAACTGAACCTACAGCAGTAGAATGTACATATTCACTCACATTCACACGCTCACACACACCTTGTCATGGGAATCCCTTTACACGTTCCCGGGCGGATGCAGAACCACGGAGCGAAACAGAAATTGTGCGAACTCTTCTTCAGGGGACAGAGTGACCACACTGAAGAAAATAACTAGTATTGAAAAAATAAAAACAAGCCCCCAGAACACCATTTTAAAAACATTAACTCCATTAAAAACAAATCTGCCCTGGCTGGTGTGGCTCAGCTGGCTGGGGGGTGGTCTCATGGACTGAGAGGTCGCTGGTTTGATGCCTGGTCAGGGCACGCGCCTGGGGTGCGATTCAGTCCCTGGCCGCCCAGGTGCAAGGGCAACCGGTTGATGTTTCCCTCTCACATTGATGTTTTTCTCCCTCTCTTTCTCCCTCCATTCTTCTCTCTCTGAAAATAAGTAAATAAATAAAAAAATTAAAAAAAAATCTAACATGATACATACAGGTATTGAAAAAAAATTAGCATAGAGTATGGGTTTTTTCTGAAAGTAAAAAGTTTTTTTTCTAAACCTGAATTGAAGAATAGAGAGAGGGCCAATTCTACAAAACAAGAAAGGAGCGGAGAGAGCAAGACAAGAGAAAAGGTGAGTTATCCAGGTGATGGGGTTCAGTTCCACTGAACAGCAGGGAACGGGCAGCCTCATCCTGTAAGATGAGACCATGGGGCATTATCCACCACCAGCTCTTTAGTTCTCCATTGGGTGAGGGTTGCCCTTGGAGTGTTAGTTGCCCTGTGTGTCCAGGCCATGTTTTTAGGAGGCCAAGTGGGCTCCTGAGAGTTCACAGAAGGGCTTGAGGCAGGACGTGGACACTAGACTTCAGTGTGTGGGTGGGCTCTGTAGGTGTGAGTCTAATCTAGCAGGAACTGTCTGTTGCAGTTGTGACTAAAATCAGAGCTGAGTCAAGGGGAAGGGACATAGGGTACCAGAAGAGGCTGCTACTTCCCATTCATATGGGTACCTGGTGTCTTAGCCTGTTTGGACACACACTTTTTCTTGAGCTCCTTTCCATCATTATGTGGAGAGCGAGGGTGGGCAATGGGACCAGGTGGGCACTGGGGTGGAGATCAAGGATACCTGCCTGTCTGTGGTGAAAATTGATAATGAAAAAGAAACAGTTTTAACAATTTAGATGTAGTTATTTTGATGTAGAGGTAAGGAAATGGGATAGGCTTAGTGATGGGGTGAGGCTCAGAGGGGGTTAAGTGTCAGTGATATTGGTTTGAAATATTCATAAGCAAAAAAATAGGGTTTCTTTATTTTTTTGCAATGTTTTGGCACAGTTGACAAACAGCTGGTCAAAAATGTCTTCCCCTCGGCCTCCATGCTCCAATGACCTGCTCTGTTCCATGGCGTACGCTCATCCCGTCTATTTGGATGTGCAAGAATTAAAATGTAAGTGGGTTTTGGAGAAGGTAGTATTTATGCTAATGTCTATTCTAAAAAACAGATACTAGGAGAGGCATATTCGGGTGATATATCATTCTTGCTCTGTAACTAGGAGAATGGCATTCAATATTTTGACACAACCATTATGACAATGATAATTTGTGGTATGCTAAAAAAGTGATTCAACTTTCAACCTTTAAAACTTACCAGATGGCATGCTTAACAGATACTGCTGTCTCTCCTGGTCCCCATCCCATCCTGACTCTCCTCCTTCATTTCTTCTCTTTTTAAAATATTCTGTTTTTAGTGCAGCCACTGTGGAAAACAGTATGGAATTCCCTCAGAAAACTAAAAAAGGAACTGCCTTTTGACCCAGCAAGTCCACTGCTGGGACTATACCCTAAGAGCCCTGAAACACCAATCCAGAAGAACCTATGCACCCCAATGTTCATAGCAGCACAATTTACAACAGCCAAGTGCTGGAAGCAACCTAAGTGCCCATCAGTCAATGAGTGGATGAAAAAACTGTGGTACATTTACACAGTGGAATTCTATGCAGCAGAAAGAAGGAGATCCTACCCTTTGCAACAGCATGGATGGAACTAGAGAGCATTATGCTAAGTGAAATAAGCCAGGCGGTGAAAGACAAATACCATGTGATCTCACCTATAAGTGGAAGCTAATCAACAAAACAAACAAGCAAGCAAAATATAACCAGAGACACTGAAATTAAGAACAGTCTGACAGTAACCAGAGGGGAGGGGGGAGAAGACAGGGGGGAAGGGTTTTTAGGAACAACTATAAAGGACACATGGACAAAACCAGGGGGTGGGTGGGATCAGGGGAGGCAGGTGGGGACGGCTGGGGTGGGGGAGAGTGGTGGGGGGAAAATGCAGACAACTCTACTTGAACAACAATAAAACAATAAATAAAAGTCTTCACTTACGGGTTTTAAAAAATTGTGATAAAAGCACACACAATATAAAATTTACCCTCTTAACCATCTTTAAACGTCTGACAGTGACATTAAGTATGATACATTCACACTGCTGTGCAGCCACGACCACCGTGCCTCTGCAGAACTCTGCTAGCTGGAATACTGAAACTCTGCTGTCCATTAAGCAGTACCTGCCCATTCCTCCCGCCCTTTAGCCACGGCAACTGCCATTCTACTTCCTGTCTGTGTGAACTTGACTGCTGTAGGTATCTCAGAGAAATGGAATGACAGTATCTGTCCTTGTGTGACTGGCTTATTTCACTCAGCGTAATGTCCTTGAGGTTTTTCCATGCAGCACCATGTATCAGGATTTCTTTCCATTTTTGGGCTAATCATGTTCCATTCTATGCAGATATCTTATTTGCTTATCAATTTATCTGTTGCTAGACACTTGTGTTGCTTTCACTTTCTGGCTATTGTGAATGATGCTGCTTTGAACATGGGTATAGAAATATCTTTTTGATATTTAATTTCCTTTGGGTATATGCCCAGAAGTGGGATTGCTGGATCTTATGGTAATTCTATTTTTAATCTTTTTGAGAAACTGCCATATTGTTTTCTGTAGTGGCTGTACCATTTTACATTCCTACCAACAACGGACAAAGGTTCCAATTTCTTACATCCTCACCAACACTCACTTTCCATGTTGTTGATAGTAGCCATCCTAACAGGTGTGAAGCATTCCTTTCCTTTTAACTGGTACAAGGATGTGTAGATTCCAATAATTTGGGACCAGTTGCCTGAGACAGCCCCTGGGTAAAGGAAGCCAGTAGCTCTTGGCAGTGGGTAAAGAAACAGAGCACTGAGGTATACTGAGCTGGAAAAAGCACCACCATGCAGGAGTTAATTGGGATCACACAAAACGGTCTCATCACAGCCATTTATTGTGCTTTCCTAGACCGAGGCAGATAAAGAGAAAACAAATCCTATTAAGTTATGGTGCTGTTGTCACAGGTGGGCCCAGGTAACCAGGTTCTTGGTGATCTCAGACAAAGAACTGAACCGAACACAGAGTTTCTGGCAGAAAGAGAGAGAGCAGATTTATTAAGCGACAGTACGCCCCACAGAAGGTGGGAGTGGGCCAAGTCCAAGCAGAGATTGACCTCAGGGGCTGCAGGGATTTTATTCTTACAGGGAGGATATTTTCTGCTAGTTTTGGTGGGCTTTTATTGCACATGTACAAGTAATTATATTACTTTAAAGCTACTGTGCAGGTGGTCTCGTATGATTTTCCTTGATTGGTTACCAGGGCAGGGGGTTGCACAATGTCAGTGTATCATAATGCTATTACAACGAAGCAGGGGTCCTGTAGCACCCTCTGTGCAGGTGCATTCAATGACTCACCACTATTCAGCGCTTTTCCAGAAAGTGGGGACAACCAGTCTTAGAACAGGGTCTCCGTCCTGTATTGTTGTCCTTTATCCTAGGCCTGGGTCACCTCTGGAGTTTCTTCCTTCCTGACTATCTCCTGCCTCACTCTAACAGCTATGAAGGGAAGCGATACTTCTGTTTTGCTCCAGAAGTTCAGCAAGAAGCAAAAAGTAGTGAAGGGCTACTCCAGAGGAACGGCTGTGCACAGTTAAAGTTGCTGAGCTTAACTTTGGAGAAATGCTTCTTGGAACAAGTCCACCTCTAATTCTCACGAATGCTCACCCGGGAGGCTTAAGGCAGTGAAAGAAAAATGTCCAAGGTGTTAGCCAGGGTGAGGTCTTGGGGCTCTGCCAGCTCCAGCACATCGGCTTTGGCTTTCATTTTTTCTTTGCTTCTGGTGAGGGTAATTCCAGGCACTTTTAACCTGCAAGGGAAAGGTTTGTTTTCCCCCAAACCCTCACATTTTGTTTTGCTAACAAACACTGGAAACAAGTTTATGGCACCCGTTTGGAGCAGCTGGGATGGAGCTTTACACCAATATGTGAGAGGGAGGGGGCTTGAAGACAGGCAACAGAAGGATGTGATGTGTTTGCTGTGGCAACAACCTAAGGGGCACCTGAGCACAGAAGAAAGACCTTGAGAGGACATAGCAAGAAGGCAGCTACCTATAGGCCAAGGAGAGAGGCCTCAGGAAAAAAAACCCTACTGACACCTTGATCTGGGTCTTTCAGCCTCCAGAACTGTGAGAACACCTATTTCTGCTGTTTAGTCCCCCGCTCTGTGCTACTTTGTTATGGCAACCAGAGCAGACTAACACAGTGACTTTGTCCAGGTGAGTCAAAGGAATGGAGGAAAAACCGGTTTGTCTTCTTTTCCAAGAGACGTGAGTGTGTGTGTGTGTGTGTGTGTGTGTGTGTGTGTGAGAGAGAGAGAGAGAGAGAGAGAGAGAGAGAGAGAGAAAGAGAGGGAGAGAGAGATAGAGGGAGAGGAAGAATGGTGGAGGTGAGAGCAGGATTTTCTTTTCTTGTGGAGAACAGAATTAATGAGCTGGTAACTATGTCTTCCCTCTGTCCTTCCTCAGAAGAGGGGAGCATTCGTGTGTCTGCCCCATCCCATGCAAGAATAATACCCTCTCTAGAAGTGGGGGCCCCCAAGGGAATTGAGGTGGGGTAGAGCCAAGCATGCTGCATGGGTGGGGAGAGACTTGGCGACAGGTGGGGTCACATGCGGGGCAGGGCAGGGTGAGTGTTGTTCCCCCATGGTTGTCACAAAGAAGTGGCCGTCCTGGCGAGACTTCTGGGATTTCTTGTGAACCAGGATCTCTGCTAGACTTTGTTGCCAGCAAAGACACTCAGGTTGCCACACTGCCCAGTGAGCTTACCCCTCACCCCTTTTTCATAGTCTATGGAGTAAATGCCTCTAGCAGAAGCCCATCCATGGCTCACGAGGCAGCAGCAGCCAATGCAAGAAGGAAGGTGAGACCAGGTGAGTTGCAGTGCAGGTGAGGGCAGGAGTGGGCAGCCCGTGCCCCTCCCTGCTGTGGGAGAGGGGCTCCACCTTGATCATGACCCCAAATGACACACGGGTAAAGCTAGTTTACTCACCTAGACTGAAATTACCTGAGGTTCTGAAATGCTGTTAATTACTAGCTTTCAAATTCTTCCTCTGTGGCTCTTAGGGCGCCCAGGGTGGAGAGTGGTACAGTTCCACAAAGCAAAGTCATTATTATTACTGAGAAGGATAAAACCTCTCCAAATGTGTTCTGAGTAAATTGAGAATCTTGTATCTTGAGAATCTTTAAAGAGTTGATTCAAAGACCACCATTGGACAGCAACTATTGTGCAATCAATACTTGCAAGGTCTGGATTCCAGGACTAACACAAGGAAAGGAGTAGCTATGTTAACACCAAAAAAAAGTAGACCTTCAGGCAGAAAGCATTGCTAGACAGACAAAGGGTCACTTCATCATGAGAAAGTTAAATTCATTATTTCAGAAAGAAATAACACTACTTCTGTGCACTTTATTACACAGCCTTTAATACATACACCAAACAAAACCATCAGGAGAAATAAACAAATCTACCTTCTTACTGAGATATTTTAACACACTCTTTTTCAAATACTGAAGATCAAAAGATGATAAATCAGTAAAGACATGAAAGATTTCAAAAATACTACTAAATAATATTATAATATGACATATTATAAATCCTTGTGTCCAAAACTTGGAGAATATATATTTTTTATGAGAACACATGGAACGTGTACAAAAATTGAGGTCTAAAGTCCAAGGGAACTCTAAAGTCCATCTTGAAAAATTTCAATGATCACATTTTTTTACCACAGTAAAATTAAGTTAGAAATCAGGAAGAAAAATTAAAACTTCCATATATTTAGAGATTTAAAAAACACATTTCTAAATATCACATGGACCAAAGAAGAAAGCACAATGGAAATTTTAAAATACTAGAAATGGAATGGTAATACCACACATTAAAACTCAATGGATGTTGCCCTGACTGCTGTGGCTCAGTGGATTGGGCATCATTCTGAAAACCAAAAGGTTGCTGGTTCAATTCCCAGTCAGGGAACATGCCTGGGTTGCAGGCCAGGTCCTGTCTGGGGGTATGTGAGAGGCAACTGATTGATGTTTCTCTCCCTCTTCTTCTCCCTCCTTTCCCCTCTCTCTAAAAATAACTAAATAAAATCTTTTAAAAAATACCTAATGGGTGTCGCTACAGAGGTATTTCATGACAGATTTTTAGTCTTAAAAAGAAAAGCTGAAAACTCAGGAAGGAAAAATTCAGGAAAGACAAACAATGAAACAGAAAACAAAGAAACAATAAAGAATTTTAACAGAGTGAAAGCTAGTTTATTGAAAAGACAAATTTCTGGGAATGATTAAATAGAATGAAATCTGTAATTAGACATATGGTAAAAAAATTTGCAAAATATCAAAGACAACACAAAATTCTTAAAGAAGGTAGAGAGGAATCAGAGGAAACACTGATTATGCAACAAAGAGCAAAATTAGACCAGTAGAGGGGGTACCAAAAGCAAAACAGAAACCAGAATAGAAGGAAACAGTATTTAAGTGCTGAAGGAAAATAACCACAATCCAGAAGTATGTACTCAGCAAAACTGCTCTTCGAGAAGAAGGCTGGCATACAGACAATTCTGGTAAATAAACCGAGTTTATCACCAACGGGTGTTCGCTAAAGGAACTTCTAAAAGATACACTGTAAAAAGATGGAACACCACTTCAGAAGGAAGGACTGAGGTGCTTATCTAGATTCTTCTAACATTTTTTAATCACAGAACTTAAAACAACCATCTGACATATTATACATTTTCTTATCTATTTGATTTTTGTCTCCTTCATTTTCCCCCCTCCTCACTCCTGCCCCAGAGAATACGAGCTGCAGAAGGGCAGAGATTCCCAGGGAATAATACAGAGCATCCCTCAACAGGTGTTTTTGGAGGTGACACTGTTATTCGCATCATAAGGAGGATCTTAACCTCATGGAAAGATTTAAAGTAATAAAATAAAAAATGTTGTTTTGAACACTTTTCTCATTATTCGAAGTTATTACAGGATTAGCTCTCTGACCAGTGTCTGACTCACAGGGCATGTTGCTCCCTCAGTCCTGGCCACAGAAGGACCCACAGCACAGATGGCACTACTATTTACCACTGTTAGGGAGAGACGGTGGTTTGGCTTGTTGTGGGAGAGACTTTTAAAGACAGAAGTTCAGGATTCTTGCTAGTTGGAGATTAGTTAAAATTGAGGTCATGTATTTCCGATTGGGTCATTATTTTTTCCCTCCAAGTATGGTTTATACAGTAACAGGTGTTTCCTTGGCCTCCCACTTGAATATTTGTAGGAGTTATGGAGAACAGTGACAAACGGTGATTTGGAGGCTCTGAGCAGTGCATCTACTTCTGGCTAGCAATGCCTTTAAATTCCTCCTTCTGGCTAAATGTGAGTGTGTGAGTGAGCATGTGTGTAAATATGTGTGTATGAGTATGTGTGGATATGAACAGGTAGGGTGTGTGTGTGAATGGGTGGGTGGGTGTGTAAGGTATGTGTGTACAAGCATGCATGAATGTGGTGTGTGTGTGTGTGTGTGTGTGTGTGTGTGTGAGAGAGAGAGAGAGAGAGAGAGAGAGAGAGAGAGAGAGAGAGAGATATTTGGGGATACCTCATGACTACTCCTTCCTGGCACCACCTGGCCCCTGGTGCTCAGGTCACTGTGGAGATTGTTTCTACCCTCTCCACCCACATGACGCTGCTCGGGAGGCTTTCTCCTTTGGCTAACTTCATGTGACCTGGTACTGCTGCTGCCAACCCTGTCCCTTCCTTTTTTTTTTAAGCCCGAAGACATTTTTTTATTGCTTCTAGAGAGAGAGGAAGGGGGAGAAAGAAATATTAATGGGAGAAAAACATTGATTGGTTCCCTCCCATATGCGCCCAGACCCAGAACTGGACCTCCAACCAGGCACCAGTGTGTGAGGGACCAGCCTGTTCCGTGTCTGCGCCCCCTCCCACCAGGCTGGATGGATGTGGTTTCTTTAGTTCCGTAATTATCAGATTTCCATTTGACTCAATTTCTGATGGTTCTGAGTGATTGCCGTTCTATATTTTAGTGGTAATTTTGATGTGGTTGTGCGAAGGGGTGAACCATGTCTGTCTATGCCGCCGTCTTGATCCAGGGTTGCTCTTTTAGATAAGATCATCTTAGAAGACTTCTCTGTCCAGCGTGCCTTTAGCAGGCACTGAATGAGCAGGAGAAAGATCATTCCCAGATAAAGGAAATAGTAAAAGTAAAGGCCCTGAGGTTTGCATTCACTAATTATTAGTCTCCTGCTTACATTCTTTCCCTTATTGCAGTGAATAAAATGACTCAATTTGCTACAAATTCAATCTCAAGATTACTAATCTACAGCAATAGGCCCTTTATCTTCAGCTATTCACATTTTGTGGCAGCAATTCTCAGACTTGTATGGACCCTATTCTCTGAAGATTCTAATTTAGCATGAAGTGGACCTAGATTTATACCTTATTAAAAAGCTTTCCATCTAATCCCAAAGTTTGAGATGCGCTGTGTTACACATAGGACTGTGGGCCCCAATTTTTAAATGTGCTGTATTCCTTATAAAATGTCCGTCTTAGAGTTTGAAGTTTAATTCTTTCCTTCACAGCTCTTCCAGCCAAATTCAGAGTTAGATGAGGACTTACTCTGTGATGAAATGAGTTAGCTGTGCTCCAAGCTAGGGGAAGAAATGTGGCCGTGCTTTTGGCACATGTTCATTGGAGATGAATGTTAGCATCTTGGAGCAACTCCAAGTAGCAATTGAGAAGAGAAAAGAACTAGCAAAATTATGAAACTAGTACGTATTGTCTCCAAAAGCTGAACATCCTCTGCTCCATAATGATGGTGAGAAGAATGAAGTGTGCACAGGGGGATTTATCAATGCCAAAGAGAAATGCTTTACAGGAGAAAAGTGGTTCCTCTACCAAGTATAAGTTTCTTTTTCTAAGCAGCTAAAATTTGAAGTTACAAATGAGGAAAACATTTATATCAGTCATGAAAATATAATTTATAAAATAAAAACAAAACGATTGTGTTGAGACTACTCATACATTGTTTAGTGGAACAGATGTGTTTTTGAAAAGATGTGATTATATCACCCCCAAACAGAGGAAGAGACCAGGAGTAAGGGGGTGGAGCACCATCCTAAACAGGCCAAAATAGAAGGGAGAGAAAGAAAGAAGAGGAGGAGGCAGCCCTCAGGGTAAAACAAAAGGCCTTCCTAGGGATCAGCAGGCAGGCAGCAGGGTTGGCCTAGAGCGATTCTTACTAGCAGCTCCCTGAAAAATGAAGTCTGTGGCAGCAGTGAGATGGTAAAGTTAAAAGGAAGGGGCAGGTGCCCTGGCCGGTATGGTTGGAGCATCATCCCATAACCAAAGGGTTGCAGGTTCAATGCCCAGTCAGGGCACATTCGGGAAGGATATCTCAGGAGCGAGGAGTCCCAACCCCACACCAGGCCCTCCAGCCCAGAGTTCCAGTGCCAAGAAGATAAATCCCCACAACTTCTGCCTGCAAAAAACAGTGGGGATTGAGTCAGTGGAAGAAACTGCTGGAGCTCCAAGCAGTTCCTCTTAAAGGACCCACACACAGACTCATCTACTCAGACTTACTCCCTCTGAGCTCCAGCACCAGGGTAGCAGCTTGAAAGGGGCCAGTGGTACACAGGGAGGAACTGAAGTGTTTGACATCAAGCTGAGCAGAAGCCATTGTCCTCTTTCTAAACCCTCCCCCCACAGAGCCACCAACCCACAGACCCAGAAAGCTGGTGCTGTATCTGATATTCCATCAATCTGGCTAACACTGATTAACCTTGGAGATCCCAGAGACTGCCCTGCCCAACTTAGGGACCCACCCAAGCTACTTTTCCATATGAAGGGCTGGTTTTGGCTCATGCTTCACAACTTCCTAATTCCTTTCAAACAAGCAACAATAGGCCTCAGTGAGCCCCAGACCCTGCACTAGCAGCAGCCAGCCTAGATTCACAGCTTGGCTTTGCCTGGGAATCTCTAAGCCCAGCACAGTAGCAGCCATCTCAGATTGCCTTATAGCTCATGCAGGGTGCCCCGAGAACATACAGGGGAGGGCTGACCTTGGCCTGCATCACCTGGAAAACCCCAGGGCCAGCTCACTCAGTAGACAGCTACAGACCATTTCAGAGCACCACCTCCCTATTCCTGCACAGATCTTCCACAGAGGGCAGAGGTTGGTGGTCAGTGGTCATAGTCAATGCTTACAGCTGACTGGCCTTGGCAAATCTCTTCTATTGATCTGCCAACAGCAACCAAGGCTCAACTACAAGAGGAGAGTGTACTCAGCCCACACAAATGGCACACCTCGAGTACCCAGCTTGGGTGATGGAAACATGGTCCAAATGAAAGAACAGATAAAAACTCCAGAAAAATAACTAAATGAAATGAGGATAAGCAATCTATCAGATGCAGAGTTCCAAAGACTGGTTATAAGTATACTGAAGGAATTTAGTGAGCACCTCAACAGCATAAAAAAGATCCAGTCAGAAACGAAGGATACACTAATTGAAATAAAGAACAATTTACAGGGAAACAATAGTAAAGTGGATGAAGCCAAGAATCAAATCAATGATTTGGAACATAAGGAAGCAAAAAACAACCAATCAGAACAAGAAAAGATAATCCAAAAAAATAAGGATAGTATAAGCAGCCTCTGGGACAACAACAAGAGGTCCAACATTTGCATTATAGGGGTGCCAGAAGGAAAAGAGAGAGAGCAAGAAATTGGAAATCTATTTGAAAAAATGATTAAAGAAAGCTTCCCTAACTTGGTGAAGGAAATAAACATGCAAGGCCAGGAAGCACAGAGAGTCCCAAACAAGATGGATGCAAACAGGCCCACCCAAAGACACATCATAATTAAAGAGCCAAAGGTTACAGATAAAGAGAAAATCTTAAAAGCAGTGAGAGAAAAGCAGGTAGCTACCCACAAAGGAGTTCCCATAAGACTGTCATCTGATTTCTCAAAAGAAACTTTGCAGGCAAGAAGGGACTGGCAAAAACTATTCAAAGTGACGAAAAACAGGGACTTACAGCCAAGATTACTCTACCCAGCAAAGCCATCATTTAGGATTGAAGGGCAGAAAAAGAGCTTCCCAGACAAGAAAAATCTAAAGGAGTTCATCATCACCAAACCATTATATGAAATGTTAAAGGGATTTATTTAAGAAAAAGAAGATCAAAACTATGAACAATAAAATGGCAATAAATACATATTTATCAACAATTGAATCTAAAAAACAAACTAAACAAACAAGAAGACACTGAATCATGGATATGGAGAGCGTTTTGATTTTGCCAGATGGGAGAGGTGTTTAGGGGAATGGGTGAAGAGATGAGAGGATTAAGAAGTACAAATAGGTAGTTTCAGATTAGCCATCGGGATGTGAAGTACAGTATAGGAAATGGGGAAGCCAAAGAATTTATGTGCATGACCCATGGACATGAACAATGGTAGGGAGATTGCCAGAGGGAGTGAGGGATAGTGGGTTGAAGGGTGCAAAGGGGGAAAAATAAGCACACCTGTAATAACATAATCAATGAAATATAATTTAAAAATTTTTTAAAAGCATCTGGGGAAAGGAGAAAAATAAAATAAAAAAGAAAAACAGCCACTATTTTGACTTGCACTTTCCATTATTTCCTTCTGTTTTGTTGTCTTCATAGTACCAATTGCTACCTGAAATTACCTTGTTTATAGGCTAATTGTCTGTCTCCCTTTAATAAAATGTACCTCCTCAATCCTCAAGTGTAAAACATAACGCATACTTAAAAGTGAATGAATAAATAAATACAAATGCTGAATTTAGCGTATACACTAAACCCTAATAATCACTAATTCCCACAGCAATTCAGTAATATAGATGCTTAATCTCTCTATTTCACAGATGAGGAAACTGAGGCTCAGAGAAGAAGAAAAACCACTTGCCCTAACCTCACATATTTAATAGTTTGTGGGGTTGGAATTTGAAGCCAGCTCTGCTTGACCTCAGAGTCCATGTTTTTTCTCATAGCATATATCAAGCACTAGGAGGTGTTGCACCAGTGAACAGAGATGTGAATTATTTCCTGGTCAACATGGAGATTAAATCTCAGTGGGGTGTCATTTGCAAACACGTACAACATAACTGGCAAGGTTTGACTGTGACGATGGCAGTTAGTTAATGGGGGTAACACTGTGCTTGACTCCTTTCTCTGGGTAGGGTACCACCATCCACCTAGTTTTCCAAATGACTCTTCTCTTTGTTTTACCACTGATGGTCAGTCAGTCACATCATCTTCTTGAGTTCTACCTCTTCACTGTGGCTCAAATTGGAGCAATTTCCCCCACAGCAATTTCCTTACCAGAGGCCGCCATGCTTTCTCAGCTGATTTACTGCAAGAGCTCTGGGACTGGTCTTCATCCTCTGTAATCCATTCTCCATCTTCCATCTAATCCATTCTACAGCCAATTTCTCTGCAAAACAAATTTTACCTCATCCTTTTCCTAAACCCTTCAATGCTTCAGCATAGCTCTTTGCATAAATTCTAAAGGCCTGGGGCTGCCTGGTCACACTGTACTCCCTCAGCTTCCCCTCTTACCACTTCATCCTCTCTTACCCTAGAGTCTGCCCTTCTGTTTGTTAACGCACCGTTAATGCACCATTAACGCTCATTTCCCTACCTTTGCACAGGCTGCTGTTCATTCCTAGACTATTTCTTCCCCCTCTCAGCCTCATATCTTCTACTCACCCAGAAGCCCTCCATGACCACCCAAGTCTAATTAAGTGACCACACCTATACTTTCACAATGCACTCACTGTGCATCCTGTATCATTGCCCTTACCATGTTATAATAATTACTTCTCTGTTTATAGTCTTCAAGAGGGCAGGAACAATGTCTAGCATGCTCATTGTATTGTTAGTACAGAGCATATGTCTGACAGAGAGAAGGTGATTTATAGTATTATTATTATTATTATTATTATCATTATTATTTCAGTAGATGATGAAGTAAATTGCTGGTTACATAAAGGAGTTTATGATGATGGAAGTTAAGACAGGAATGGAAGACCTATTTGATCAATACTAGCCTGGCTCTCTGTGTTAGTCTGCTCAGGCTGCCATAACAAAATAACACAGACTGGCACTCAGTGGCACAGACTCCCCTATTATCCAAGCTGGATACTCGAGGTGCTCCCTCTGTGTGGGCTGAATTCACTCTCCTCTTTTATTTGAGCCTTGATTGCTGTTACCTGATCTATGGAAGCAATTTCCCTAGGCCAGTCAGCTGCAAGGACTGGCTGGGACCACTGACCCTTAACCTCTGCCCTCTGTGGAAGATCAACTGTGCCAGGGCAGGGTGGTGGTGTTCCAATGTGGTCTTCAGCTGTCCACTGGGTGCACAGGCTCTGGGGTTTCTCCAGGGGTGCAGGTGTGGGTCACCCACCATCTGCGTTCCACCCACAGCCACCCAGAGTGAGCTGCAAAGCAATCTGCAGATGGCTGCTACTTGCGCTGGGTTTGGAAGTTCCCAGGCGGAGCCAAACTATGATCCAAAGCTGGCTGCTGTAATGCTGGGCCTGGAGCTACTTGGAGGTATGGAGCCAGAGGGTGGGCCTTAAATTGGGTAGTGTGGAGCCTTAGGTAAATGTCAGGGTGGGACAAACAGTGTAAGTCAGGTTGATGGAGTCTCAGATATTGCTGCCACCTGCCAGTTATGTGGCTCTGTCGGGGGAGGGTTCCAAAAAGGCACAATGACTTCTGCCCACCTTTCTGTTTGGGAGAAACCTGTCCCTCAGCTCTCCTTCTGGAGCTCAGAGGGAGTGTGTCTAAGTTTGGCACAGGTCCTTTAAAGAGGAACTGCCAGGGAGTCCAGTAGTTTTTTCACTGACTCCAATCCGCTGGTTTTACAGCCAGTAGTTATGGGAGTTTCTCTTCTTGGCACTGGTACCCTGAGCTGAGGGGCCTGGTATGTGGCTGGGACCCCTTGTTCCTGAGATATCCCTCCTGAATTTTTATTAACCACATGTGGAGTCAGGATGTGCCCGTTCTGTACCTCCATGTCTTCACATCTCCTACCAGTCTGGATTAATGTGGTTTCTTTAGTTACGTAGTAGTCAGATTTCCATTCAACTTGATTTTTAATAGTCGTGAATGATGTTTGGTCTGTAGTTTAGTTGTAATTTTGATGTGGTTTTGCGAGGAGTCAAGCTGTGTTTACCTATGTCACCATCTTGACCGGAAGTCCCCTTGCTGAGGTTGCAACTGGGTTTTAAAGCAAAAATATAAGTCCACTGAACTACCTTAATGAATTCCTCATATACTTGCTTCTTAAGGTGGGTCATCATGGCTGCTTGTGGACCCTCTCCAAGATTTTTTGATATGTATATACTGACATTTATTGCTGTTATTGTTAGAAATAGAAACATGCATAGCATTTTGCATCTTTTTTTCTATTTATTGCAGATGTTAAATATCTTGTCAAATTAGCACAGGCAGATCTGCTTCATTCTTTCTAATAGCTGTATGGTATGAACATAACACAATTTATTTATCTCATTTATTTTGATGGACATTTGGATTAGTTTCAAGTTTTCTCTTACAAACAATGCTACAATGAGAGTTCTTACATATATGGATTATTTTTAATGAGCATTTACTGCTGTGAAAATGTGACTTTGAAAATAATTGTTGGCAAGACTATTTTCAGTGAGCTGAAATGTACAGTATTTAAACATTATGTAAAATTTAAAATTTGAATTTAGTTATTTCCATTAAAACTAGGTTAAAATCACAATGGTCTTTTTCTCTTTTACCGATATGAATCCTCTTGCTCCAGATAAGACATAAAGCTCTTTAAACTGAATTCATTGCATGGGGGCTCTGATGGCCCTTAACAGATGGAAGAGCAATTTCATTTGCATGCTTAGGTTCTGTAATTGAGTGATTATCACGGCATCCTTCAGAGAGGAGGTGGCAGAGTAAGGATCTGTGGCAAAGGCAAGTAAAGAAGTTGTGGATTCACTATATTTGTTTCTCTGTGTGTGTTTATTTGCTAGTGTCAGTAAGACTAAACTAAGATCCGAGCAGTACGACATGGTCTGGCTAATGGCTAACCTTGGGATTTCAGAAATTAAGCATTTGGATACCAGTTGCAATTCAAATAGTTTATTATTAAAGGGCCTTGGAAGGATCATTCCATTCCTCTGAAGGCCTTATTTTTACAAGTATGCCAGACAAGGCCTCTAGCAGGAGGGTATGATGTTAATATTCATTCATAGCTATTAATTGAGCCCTATGTATCAAGAACTGTTCTAAGTAATAGTTATAGTTATAAAAAAAATAGATGAGAATCTATTTTTTCTCCCAAGGGTGATATTGTTATTTTCCTTAGCTGGAAGTGATCTGATCTACTTGAATTTAAGCAACATACTATACCAAAGTTTAGCCTTTGTGTATTACATCTTCTTAGTAATGCAGGTTACACTATGGTAAATTTATTAGTCAAATCAACCTTGTCTGAACTTACCCACTCAACAAGATACTATTCCGCCTGCCTCATATCACGCTTGCATTGCCGAAGGCAGTGCCCATCTTTTCAACACACCCTGTAATCCCCTCCTTCCTCCCTCCCTTCCTTTTACCTATAACAATGCCTAGAATAAGCATCTAGAACAGTGCACAGTAGGTACAAAATGAATTTTTGTTGACTAGGTATTCACAAATATTTATTGTTCAGCACTAGGAATAGCTTTGGAGAATACAAGGATAAATAAAATACTATTTTTGCTTTCAGAGCCCTTATATCTACTTAGGACATAGGTGTATCAACCAGAAATAATGATGAATACTTTAAGAATTGTGTGCCCAAGTGTGTCTACCTTCATTTCCCATTTGCCAATTCTCATTTTCCTATTCTATCTGCCTATCCCAGACTTTTTAATTTGCCTAAAATTGGCACATGAGTTAAGTCAAAACAACTTTTTTGTTTCTGATTTTTGGTGAATCAGAGATTACATTTCCTATTCTTTTCAAGGATGTGTTTGGAAGCAGAACGAGGTAAATGTTTTATACTTATATGAAAAGCTGGTATAATTTTTTCAGGACATAATTGAGCTTCTCTCATTAAAGCCTATTCTCTGTCTGTACGTGGAAGTTTCTAGCTATGGAAAGTACTAGTTTAAAATAATTGTGAAGATCCTAATTCCATGGTAACCACAACAAATGGACCTTTGCTATTGATATAATAGGTTTCGATGAGCTTATTTTTAGTTAGAACAATTACAGTTTTTGTTATTAAAAATCTCTTAGTCTAATTTAACTTTTAATCTCTGTGCTTTAAACTTTCTTTCAGTTAAAGGCTGTGGTGAACTACACAAACCAGAGTCAATTTTCTGGTTTTGTTTTTATTTATTTCATTTATTTTTAAAAATATATTTAATTAATTATGCTATTACAGTTGTCCCAATTTCCCCCCTTTATTATCCTCTGTCCTGTCCTGCACACTCCCTCCCACCCACATTCTCCCCATTTAGCTCATGTCCATGGGCCATATATGTAAGTTCTTTGGCTTCTACCTTTCCTATACTATTCTTAACCTCCCCCTGTCTATCTTCTACCTACCATTTATGCTTCTTATTCCCTGTACCTTTTCCCCCTCTCTCCCCACCCACTCCCCCACTGATAACTCTCCATGTGATCTCCATTTCTGTGATTCTGTTCCTGTTCTAGTTGTTTGTTTAGTTTGTTTTTATTTTTGTTTTAGGTTCAGTTGTCAATAACTGTGAGTTTGTTGTCATTTTACTGTTCATAGTTTTGATCTTCTTTTTCTTAGATAAGTCCTTTTAACATTTCATATAATAAGGGCTTGGTGATGATGAACTCCTTGAATTTGACCTTATCTGGGAAGCACTTTATCTGCCCTTCCATTCTAAATG
>VMDR010018490.1:0-19133 GCA_007922815.1 Macrotus californicus
TGAACAAAGCATACAAGTCAAGTTAGAGAAAGAACAAACAACTAAGAAAAAAAGAAAGAATTACAGGATAAAACCAGAAATTGGGGGAGGGACAAGAAAAATAGTACTATTATCAATGCTAATTTCCTGATTTTGGAAAATAAGAATAAAACAAGGTAACTTAACTTTTGAAGAATATGAATGGAGAGTATATAAGAAATCTTTCTAACATTTATAACATTCCTTTAAGTCTTAAATTATTTCAAAAACAATTTCCAAAAACGGAAATAATCTGAGACTTAAAAACATACAAGAATCATCCATGGAAAATAAAATGTAAATTACTAAGTAGCCACTAAATAGGCAAGAAATTTTGAGGAAAGATGACTGTGATCTTACAATCTGCGTATCTACAACTAAAATGACACTCAACCGAAATTAACTTTGACCACTGGAAGAAAAAATCAGAACAAAAATGCAAACCATTGCACAAAAGGCAGAAAAAATACAAAGAAAGAAAGCATAGTAAACAGAATTAAAAAGTCGCATGGCAGGAAAAATTTGAAACATAAAAGGAATCATATTAATGTGAATGAGTTAGTTTCCCTTTAAAAACTGAAAAAAAAAAATCCTGTTTATACGAAGACACTCTTAAAAACACCCCAAAATTGGGGGTAGGGGGTGGAAGAAATTAAAGGAAATATCACATGTCTGAATACAGTAGTGCAAGTTCAACAAAAGCATATGGAAGAATATACATCAAACTGTTATCCTCAGGGAGAAGCAGGGGACTGAATTTGGGGAGGGAAGTAATAATACTTTCATATTTATCTATGTCTATGCTGTCCACTTGGTTACAATAACCAAAAATTAAAACTTTAATATTTTTAAAGTCAACAAAAAAATAGTCCTGGCAAATCTAATAAGGTAGTTGTAATATTACCATCATACCAAATCTAATGCAATGCAAAAAGGACAAAGAAAATTTTTAAAAATTTCCGTAAAAGGTTTAATTTACTCTGAGGCTCTAACAGTCTTAAATGGAGTATCAAAGTGTTCTCTGGCACTTGTACTCTGCTGCCATGCCTGGCCAGTGTAGTTCAGATAGTATTAATTCCATCTCTGACTCATGGGTGGTGTGCGTGTTTCTATGTGTGTGTGTGCAGGTATATTCCACAAGGTCTGCCCAGTTAGAGACATACACTTAGATGTTGACAATAACCAGCCCAAGAACGGGCCTAATACCCATTAAAGAGTTAATCCCTGGACTTTTGCTGGAATGACTAGGAGGGAAGCTGCCCTTTGTCTCTGATCTTCAACTGGGAAGATGGAAGGTTAGATTTGGTAAGGGCCAGGAGAAAAACCTGCTTAAGAGGAAAACCCAGAGAGAGAAAAGAAAAGGTCAGGGAAATGGGGGAAATAGGTTCTAATTTTACTACTGAGAACTATTTCTAGTCAGACCTGGATTTTTCAGTTATGTTAGTTAATAAATACCTTTTTGCACTTACGTCAGTTTGAACTGAGCTTTTATCAGCTGCAACTTAAGCTTCTTGACTAATAAAGTCTTCAGTACTAATGGAATGCAGCTGAGAAACATGAAGACAAGCACGTATATAAGGATCCTGAGAAGTCACTTTCACAAATGGTACCGATGTTCAATGTGTAATTTTTATACTTGGGATCACAGTAGCAAAGAAAAAGGATAATTCAGGAATCTTTGGGTTATAGCATGCCACACACATCATGGAGAGCCCTTTTCTCTTACCCAACTTTTTAAATAAAAATTTCAAACATACAAATAATTAAATGAATAATATATTAATCACCCATATAGTACAACCAGAATATAAATTAAAAAATTCTTAATATTTGTTCTTTGTAGGACAGATTGGAAAGTAAGTTGCTTCAATTCTAAACTTCAGCATTCATCATCTTGAAGAGCTGGATTTTAACTCTTTAAATTAAGCCTTCCATAGGCTTTCCTTTTTAAGCACTCCTTTGAACTTTTGAGTATTTACTATTTTCATAATTCACTTCAGCACAGAAGGGACTTTCTCAAATTCTCACTTAACAGTCATGTGTATGTTGATTCCCCTAGAGAAATGTAAATTTTAAGATGTGTCCCATTTTCTTTTAAAATAGTTTCCTAAGTCACCAAGCTCAGAAATCACCATAATAGTCTAAAGAAGGGTAATGCTCCTTACATGCCTGTTATACTAGATGAAGAAGACACTATATATAGGTCAGTAGAAAACATTTTCTAATGAGTCCATTAGCCGCCTGAGTAGTCTTAGAATCAGAACTCAGCTCTCCAGATGTGCTCTGGTGGATACAGAAACTCCACATCAGAGAGAAGGAAGTGCGTTTGTGCTCTGAGAAATAAGTTGGAATTTCAACAATCAGTAGATTCCCACTCGCCTGGGATCTGGCTGTGAGGCGCAGAGCTTCCACTTCTTCCCTTTCTGTGCTCTTCTCTTGGGAAAAGGAAGAATCCTGGGAAGACAGAGCTAAGGGCAAGAAAACAGTCATTATGAGATCTAAATCTATCTGTGATTCAGATATACAAGGTAAAAGTCACTTCACCATACCAATGATGTTCCCTACAAACACTGCAACTTGAAGGGAGTCCAAATGGATCCTCCAGAATGTCCAGGAATGTTGCTACTTGGGGTCTTAAATTCATTGTTGCTACAATCATAACACCTACTCATAGGCAGTATATAATCTAGAAATTAGAATAAGTCAATTTATTTCCAAGCTTGATCTACATTAAATTAATAAAAGAAAAATAGGCTCAGTTCTCAAAAAACACCCTGCAAGCTTATTTTAAACGTAGATTACTGGATCCTGCTTCCAAATATTATTAATTAAGTCTGAGGTGCAATCCAGAAATCTAATAAGCACCCAGGGGTAATTCTGACATGAGGTCACAGGCCAAACTTCAAGAAAGACTGGGCTAGTCAATTACTGACTTCTACGCCTGTTTTCTACTACGCAAAACAAAAATATTTGCACTACTGAAATCATAAGATTATTGTGCCAAGTGAAATAACAAATGTGGGAAAATTTTTTTGCTAACCAAGAAGCTAAATTCTCAGCCTCACTGATAGTTTGACAAAAAGAACGTGTGAGGAACAGTAATTGAGGCTTTGCTCACGTCTTAGAAGCTAACCTTTCGCTCCCATTTTGGGGTGGCTTTGAAGGATCACTGTGCACCCAGCTGCAGTGGAAAGGGGGATGCTCCCATACCAAGCCCTCCCTTTTCACTCAAGGAGTCCATCCATGTCCCAGACAAAGGAGACTGGCAGGGCTGTCTGCCAAGAGCCACCTCCCTGAGGCAACAATGATTTCTCTTCAAGAAGAAGAATTTCACCCTGATACAACACGAATCAACACTTCAGCAACTCTCACCTCTCTTCTCCGGCATTTCGGCCAAATCTCTCTCCATGATTACCAATCCGCCTGGTTCTGAAGATTCTGATCTCCCTGCCCTCTCAATTCAGACCTGTCTGGGCAGGGGCCTCCCAGTCCTCCTTCCTGCCTTCCCTCTGGGGGTTCTGCGGAAAGGCTTGGATCAGGTCGGGTCCGGTTTCTTACTCGGTCCTACGAGGGTGGCACCTGGAAGCCCGGGAACAGCATCCCTGAGACTGGATCGTCAGATGCCTGTTCCTGCTGCTTGGAGCTGTACCTGAGGGGACCAAGCTGCTGGGAGAGATGGTGCTGGGGCTGCCGAGGAGGTGCAAGGAGCGTAGAAAAATCCCGTCGGGTTCGGGGCTCTCGGCAAGGCCCGCGACTGCCCCGCGCCCCGCCCGTCGTGCCCCGCTGGCACCGCGCTCCCACCCGAGTCCCTGGGAGGCGGCACCCGCAGGAGGGATTCAGGCCGGAGCGTAAGGGGATGGGGCTCATGATCTGCCCTCGAGGCCCCGTTCACAAACGCGCACTCTAGCCCAGACTCGGCACAGATCGATGCCCGGGGGCCTCCACCGAAGCCAATCCGAGAAAAGCGGCCTCAGAACGACCAACTCACCTCCCATCCAGGCTGGACAAAGGCTACGAACTTCTCCGGCCAGCTTGGAGTCGCGCATGCGTAAGAAGGAGGGGGCAAGTCTGGAGAGCCTCCCGAAGCTCCAGAACTACGATTCCCAGAAGTCTCTGGGAATTGCCAAACTCCGTTTCTCCTCAGGTGGGAGCACAAGTGGCGTCATTGGGGGATGCGAACGAGCAGCCCTCTTTTCTTCTCGCGAGAGTATGTGCCTCATCCCCTGTGTCAGATCCACAGCACAGGAGACAGCTCCACGTCGGAGACTTGGTGCGGGGTAGGGGCGGGTAGCCGCGCTGCTCTGCATGTGGGACTACAGCCCAGTACTCGGGGCTGCTGAGGAGTTCAACCTAAATTAATTTAAATGTAAGATATATTAGAGGAGCCTGTGGCTTTTCCATATTTTTGACCTCCTCAAACTCCTTTGCCTTCAAGTGAGGTGATAGGTGTGTTTTTAGGAACAGCGGGGTTGTATACACAAATCGATGTTAATGCGTCCATCCATGGACTACTTGTAATACTGAAAATTCGCGTATGAAGTAGGTAAGTTGAAAAGATTCAACCAGTTTCAATAAATTTGAACAAGAGATTCTTTTAAGCAGGCGTAACCATTAATTTAAATTAAACAAAAGGAGGTGGTTCTGTCAAAGGAGCATAGTTAGTCTCTCATCTTGTTAGTGGACAAACCTAACTCCCTTAAACTCAAAATGTTTCAACTGCCCCTCTTCACAAACCCATTTAAAAGCAAGAATGAGAATATCCTCAACTCTTCTGTTTCACTGTCTATTTATCACCAAGTCCTATCTATTATTTCTTAAATAACTCTGATTTGTCCATCTTCCTCTATTCCCATATTAGCATTATCTTAGTTCTGGCCACCATCATTTCACTAACTGATTTCTCTGACTCAAGTTTTCTTTCCTACCAATCTATTCTCCACACTTTCTGGCCAGTAGTCATTACACAACAAGAATATAATGTTCTTTACTGCCTAAAACCCTTTAATGGCTTTCAAAAAAATTGGGTAAAGATGATTTTTAGTTCTCACGAGATGCCCCCTCTTATCCAGTTCTGATTATGTGAGCCTCCTGGTATTCACACCCTTGTTTAATTTCACCCTGCACCCCATCCCCTTGAGTGTGGGTAGGATCTTTGACTCATTATTTAAAAAACATTTTTTTAATTGATTTTAGAGAGGCAAGGGGGCGGGGCGTGGAGAGAGCGTGTGTGACAGAGAAAGACAGATTTATTTTTTCACCCAGTGTGATACTCTAACTGAGCTACCCAGCCCATGTGCATCTGGCACTCACTTTTAACATTAGAACACAGCAAAGGTGACATATTCTAATGCTTGTTTTGCTAGGAGACTTCTTGCTGGCTTTGATGAAGGAAGTGGTGGTGTTTGGGAGGCCCACATGGCAAGGAGCTGTGGGTGGCCTTCAGCAAACAGCCAGCAAAAGCCTAAACCCTGTCAACAATCCACAGGGGCTTGGAAATGGATCATTCCTGCTAGAGCCTTCACATGAGAACCCAATCCTGGCTGACACCTTGATAGCCAGCTTTAGTGGACCCAGTTAAGCTGTGCCCAGACCTTTGCTCACAGATACTGTGAGATAATAAACGTGTGCTTTTCTGAGCCACTAAGTGTATAGTAATAGTTATGAAGAAAAAGATAACTAATACAGTATCCTAACTTAAGCTGCTACCTCCTTTCCCTAAACCCAACCTGGAGATCCTCTAGAAGGGGGGAGGTTGTTGGATTGCAAAGCTATTGAAAAATTCATTGGAAACTGGAACACATGGCTACAGTTGGTCCTAGGGTGTGTATGTGTGTGTGTGGATTATAAGAGAATGACAACCATAATGGAAGACTCCTAGATGCCACAAAGGGACTGTGGGGAAATGCTATAGGGAGTGGTTTTTTTTTTAGCATTTTGTTGTGCTACTTTCTGTCCATGCCTGCATTTCCTTAGGTACATCTTTCCCACTCTAGCACCACTGCAGTGTAGCCTTAGAGCTAGGCTGGGAGAGGAGTAGATACTAATAGATAAAAGTGGATCCACTTGAAGGGTTTTATTCACCTTTCTTCCACTCTGATACACACATATGCACACATACCTGCAGTGAGTCAGATGGTCACTGCAAAAAAGAGATAGTGATGGAGATGTTCCCTGAAGGATAAAATCACCTGGTAGTAAAGGGGGTGGCTTGCTAAATTTTAACACCAAAGATTCTCTGCTTTGAAAACAACTAAAATGTCCCCAGCTAAAATCTCCTCCTCTCCTCACATACATACATATATTTCACCGACAGCTGGTGCCCTTTCTGGTAAGTCAAAGGAGGGACAGGAAACACTTTGAGGTTTTTGGTTCCCTTCCCTCCACACATTACCAGCTTATAACCTGGGCCTAGGGAATTTGGGCTCACAAGGGAAAAAATATCAGAATTCTATTGATATTAAATAAAAATGAACAATTGAACTTATAAAAACACTATGACAAATAGAATGGTTGAAATAAGTCATTTAATACTGCATTGAATAGCAGAATGTGTAAAACTGAATAGTGAATTTGAAAGCTAGATTATCAGTCAAAAAATGCCACTGTTTAATCAGATAATCAGGAGGGTATTTCAAAAAGATGAAAAATGTAAAAGGAACATTAAGCAATATGAAGACCTACTAGATATTAATATGAGAGTCCTAGAATGAAATAAAGATAAACAGGAGAAAATATTTTAAGAAATAATTACCAAGAATTATGGAGAAATAAAGAAAAGTTAAAGAACTTAGATTGAAAGTACTCCTAGAAAGTCAAACAGAAACGATATGAAAAGACACCACAAATGATAAAATCCAACAATGTAAGTATGGGTTCATAGTCTTGTGAGTTCCCTGGGTGAATTTGGAACCTGGCTCCCACCTATGGATGGCAGTGAGAGACTGAAGAAAGAGGCAGAGCAATCCAGATTGGTAGGTGGCAGCTTTAAAAAGCAAGGGAACTTACACACATGGCTTGGTTTGGTTTGTTTGCTTGTAATTCATTTAGAGATTGTCTGACTTTGATGTGTGGGTTTGACATTTATTGTAATAAATGATATAATAGGTATTTGTCTTCCCTTTACCATTCTTAATTGTTTCTTGTTTTTCCTGTCTGGGTTTCCACTGAATTAGTTCTTTTCTTCTGGTTTGAATGTTTTACACCCTATGTTTATTCTCATGGTACTTGCACCTAACTTATTAAAAGACGCACTTATGTTTTCTCCCTGCCCTCCCCCATCCATTAAACTTTCGAATATATACATCCTCCCTCTAATAAAGACAACTAACTTTGCCACTCTCACTGTCTCATTACTACTTCCCACCAGCATCCCCAAAAGCATCATTAAGTTTTTAGTTGGATTTTAAGTTTTAAGTTGGATTTATGTACATATAACTGATGTCACCCTGTCTCTATCTCTGCTCCTCATTATTAAGATCATAATAAACTCTTTACTAGATTATTTCTTAGCCGTTTTTCTTTATTCTTGAAGCATCATCCTGATCATTTCTTCTTGCTGAAATAATTCCTCCAATGTACTTCTAAAAGTATTTTGTAAGCATACATGAGTATTTTGCCTCATTTACAAGATACTTAAGTAAAATATAAAATTCTAGATTCAAAGTTTTATGTTTTACAATTTAAAAATAACATTACATTTTCTTCTTGCACAGTATTACTATCGACCAATCAGATTCATGTATTCAATTATTATTTACTGAGGGACCACAAAATGCTAAGCATTGTTTTTGACACTAGGGATTGAGTTTTGAACTATGTTTCTTCTGACAGGTTTTAGAATTTCTTGTTATTTATTATTTTTTAATCCCCACCTGAGGATATGTTTATTGATTTTAGACAGAGAGGAAGGGAAAGAGAGAGACATCGATCAGTTGCCTTCTGTATGCATCCCAATTAGGAATCATACTCGCAACCTTTTGGTGCATGGGGCAATGCTCCAACCAACTGAGCTACCTGGCCAGGGCTTCTATTTGTTTTTGGAGGCAGTCACCTACCTGTGACTGCTGGTTGACCTGTGAGTTGGATCCAGGCAATTGGAGGCTAGTCATCCCCTGTCATTTCCTGAGAATGTATGTTTTCTGCCCGCCATTCCCACACTAGCAGCCATTTCAAGGATGCGACCTTGAGAGAATGTATCATTGAGACCATCTGAACTGAATATGTGACTGAACCTAATTAAGGATGCTATATAAACTCTTAAGATTCTGTTGGACATGTGCAGAGATTTACCCATCTCTTAGCCACCCAAACCAATCCAAACAAAATTGCCAGATGCAGCAATATGTTCTTTACAAAGATACATTGTTAACCAAACAACTCGGGAAAAGTTTAAAAACAAAGTAACACTAAAAGACATACCAGATAAATATGCACTGAAAGAATGACCAGATAACAATGTCTTATTAATAAAATTAATTCAGGATAAAAATGT
Source organism: Macrotus californicus (assembly GCA_007922815.1). Taxonomy (NCBI): domain Eukaryota; kingdom Metazoa; phylum Chordata; class Mammalia; order Chiroptera; family Phyllostomidae; genus Macrotus; species Macrotus californicus. The sequence goes on from VMDR010018490.1 coordinate 8,510, forward strand.
CATAATGGACAAAAGAGGTATGTTATATACTTGTAAAACTCATGAGAAGTACAGTCTTGCATTTGGCCATATTTCTGCTCTTTCATTGTTCTGCCTTCCTGATGCTCCATGATTCCATCCTTCATCATTTCTTTTTTTTGTTTGTTTGTTTGAAGAACGTCTCTTAGCCATTCTTTATGGGTAGGTCTAAGCGACAAATTCTTTTAGCTTCCATTCGCCTGAAAATGTCTGTGTTTCCTCTTCATACATGAAGGATAGTTTCACTGGATGTTCAATTCATGGTTGACAGATTCTTTCCTTCAAGTTGAAAGCACTTGAAAACATGCTATTTTTTTCTGGGCTTAAAATACCACACACAGTTTTTACAATACTATTGGCTCCATTCCTTAGGCTATATTTTACATCTCCTTGACTAATCTTATAGTGGACACTTTCTTCATTACTTCTCAAGTCTTTCACCTTTTTCATCCATTTCCCCATTCCCACCCCAAATCCGGTAATCATGAATTAGTTCTCTGTATCAATGAATTTGTTTCTGTTTTCCTTGTGCATTTATTTTCTATTTTACCTTCTACATGTAAGTGACCCATATGGTGCTTGCTTTTCTCTATCTGACTTATGTCACTTAGCATAATACTCTTTAAGTCCATCTGTCCATTAGTTTTTCTGGTGGAGTAATATTCCTTTGTAAATATGGACCATGTTTTCTTTCTTTATTTGTGTATTAATGGAAGCTCATGTTTTGAATGGAGCATTTCAACCATTTACACGGGAAGGAATTATTGACAAGTAAGAAGCTGGGTGGGGGAGGGTCAAGAAGAAAACAATGTCTTCTGTCTGCACTTCTCTCTGGGAGAAAGCTGCCCCTCCTGCCTGTGCTCTGAAGCCCAACAATGCAGGTCCTCCCTGCACGTTGCTGGCATTCAAGCTCTTGCCCCAGCGCTGGAGCTCAGAGCAAGTGAGTGTGTCAGTGAGTAATCTGCACACCAGTCCCTTGCAGGGAGCACCTGACACTCCAGCAAACAGCCCTCCTTTTCAGTCAGCCACAGTCCCTGCCTGTTTTCACAGACAGAAAGCATGGGGAGTGCTCTCCCTGGCACAGGGACCCTGGGCTGAGGGCATCCAGAGGGGCTGGGGCCTCCCCCTCCTTGCTGTTCCAGAGGAAACCTCTGCAGCCCAGATACTCTTCTTTCCTACCATTTCTTAACTGCCACACTGAGAGTGGTGCCTGCCCCCTCCCCCTTCTCCAAACCTACCAGGATCAATGTGGCTTCTTTTAAATATCTATAGGGAACCAATCCACTTGGCAAATGTAGCCCAGCCCTATCGGAAAACCAACAGGCACGAGTCGGCACACAGGAAGCCAAACTCACGGATCGGCTTTCATGTGGGAAACCAGGCCTGCATTATACCTAGGCTGCTTTGAGGCTTGCTTTTGCTAAAACTCCCTCACCCTGAATTGAAGCAGCAAATGTTTACTGCATATCTTTAAAGTAAGTTCCTAAAATCTGTGCTAATTCTCCCAAGGACGGAGTGTAACCAGACCAATCACTCTTATCATTCCCTTGCATTTGCAACATTTTTTCCTTGTTAATCTGTAAGAAGTAATCAGTAACATCCTTTCCTTGGTTATCTGTAAGAAGTAATCACCAAAATCAAACCCAAGAATAATGAATGAGAACCTTCTTTGATGTGTGCTATTAGAAAGCCAATAAAAGCCTGTCCAGGCAAGGGTCGAGGTGCTCTCTCTCAGAGAGTGGCTGTGTTGTCCCATTTTCTCCACAGGACTTCTTCAGTCCATTTGAATTTGTTCATCTCATCCACAACACACAGACCCTGCTGGACGGAGTCCACATCAGATATCCTTAGTCATAGGACTTCTGTTGAGCCAGTCTTCAGGCCATCCTCTAGGGACGTTGTTCTGCAGTTTAGCTGTGATTTTGATGCAGTACTGGGGAGGTGAGCACAGCATTGACCTACTCTGCCATATTGAGGAAAGTTTCTTCCTTGCAATGTTTTCATGAAAACATTACAGCATTTGTCCTGTAGCTTTGTTTTGGAATTTACCGACTACATCCCATGGTGTTATTTTGTAACTGGAGGGAACTTCACCCCACAAATGGAGAAGGGTGAAGATGCATGGAAGATGGTGCATGCGCATTGCCGCAGGTCCCAGGATACCACTCACATAACACAAAAAAAGGGCACGCTACTCTGTTGACAAAATCCAGGCAGATGATTAAATGGGAGGAACATACCCTCCCATCCACTTCCGCCATGGTGGGGATTCTGGGGAGAGCCTTTAAAAGAAGAGCACACAGAAATGCCACACTCTCTCTCTCTCTCTGATTCTCCCGCCTCTGGATGGGCACAGACTGGAGTTCCTGGGCCCAGAGTTTGTGTCCTGGGTACTGAGGATGTTACCAGAGCACCTCTCTGATTACCCCAGGGTAGGCCTGGAGCACAGTGAGCTTGGGATAGGAGGGTGGGGTGAGGTGGGGAGGCTGGAGAGGAGGGGAGGAAGGCCATGGGGAGCCTAGTGCTGGGTCGGCTGGGGAGACTTGGGGCCATGCCTCAGGCTCTGGATGACAAGCCTTGAGACCCACCCCAAGGCAGGAAATCACTTGGCTGCTGTCCGCTCACAGCCCAGTTGTGTGGGCCAGCAAGTCTGTGCTCCTTCCCAGCCAGGAAACTGTGGTAGTTGTTGTCTATCGGCAGCCCATGCCAGTGCTGGCCAGTTGGCTCCAGTCCCAGTGTAGCTGGGGAGGGTCAGGTTCCATGCCCCTCCCTGAGCTCTTCAGGCCTGACCAGGATCACTGCCAGTGCTGGGAGCAAGGCCAGTAAGAAGGGGATCTCAGGGTGGGGTGAGGAGATTAGCATGGAGAGGTCTGGGGAAGTGGTTGGTGACAAGCCCTGCACCCATTCCCCCCACAGGCAAAGCTGTGGGAAAAGCTGCAGTGGCACAGCAGCCTGCTCACTGCTCCAATCTCTTTGGGGATGGGGTGGACATCAGGTAATCTATTGTATATATAAACAAAAATTACATTTTCCTTTTCACTGGAATCTGTCTGTAGAGTTATTGCCTATGGGCGGCAGGCAATGGGACCCCGCTCGTTGTTCAGTTACAGCAGTGGTACCCAATGTGGGTCCCTAGCTGCTTGTGGTAGGTCAAATCCCACCCCTGCCATGAGAGAGTGAGACTGTGGGGCTTCCCAGTTGCTGGAAGGGCCTTGGCACACCCATTGTGGGCGTCTGCAGCTTAAACACACCTGATGGTGAAAATGAAACTAGTCTGGGAAGGGAATGGACTCTGGAAAGGAGGAAGGATCAGCTGAGTTTTAGGGCTGAGAACTGGGGTCCAGGTAAGGATTGCCCAAATTTTGGGGAGACACTGAGGGCAGTAGTGGGGGTTAGAGCCTCAGCAGCTCCTGGACCTGCTGAAAATGCCTGAATATAAACTTGTGATAGTTGGAGCTGGCGGCCTAGGCTTTGATGATACAGCTAATTCAGAATTGCTTTGTGGATGAATATGATCCTACAATGAGGATTCCTAAAGGGAACAAGTAATGACTGAGAGAGTAACCTGTTTCTTGGATATTCTCAACACAGCAAGTCAAGAAGAGTACAGTGCAATGAAGGCCCAGTATACAAGGACTAGAGAGTGCTTTCCTGGTGTGTTTGCCTTAAATAATGCTAAATCATTTGAAGATATTCACTGTTATAGAGAAGTGAAGAGTTAAAGACTCTGAAGATGTACTCATGGCCCTGGTAGGAAATAAATGAATCTACCTCCTGTAACAGTAGACACAAAACAGGCTCAGGACTTAGGAAGAAGTTACAGAATTCCTCTTATTGAAACATCTGAAAAGACAAGGCAGGGCATTGACAATGCCTTCTATACATTAGGAATTCAGAAACATGAAGAAGAGATGAGCAAAGACAGTAAAAAGAAAAAGAAATCAAAGACGGTGTATGATTATGTAAATACAATTTGTACTTTTTAAAAAGGTATACTTAAGTAAAAGTGGTAATTTTTGTATATTACACTAAATTATTAGTATTTGTTTTAGCATTATCTAATTTTCTTTCTGCACCACCCAACCTGTTAGCTTTTATTTTCAATGTTTATTTTAAAATGACAGTGGAAGATTTTTTTTCCTTTAAGTGCCAGTATTCTCTGAATTTTGGTTTGTGAACTAACAATGGCTGTGGAAAAAAAAAAAAAGGAAAGAAAAGAAACTGAATACCTGAGATTTCTTTCTTGGGGTTTTTGGTGCATGCATTTGATTACTTCCTTACTTGAATCTGAGCGACGGAAACATAATATCTCCTGTTTATTGGTTGTTCCTATACTATTTTAAAATTGTAAACAAATTTAAATGTTTTGCAGCATAAAAGAGTAAAGTAAGTTTATGCAAGGGAGTGTTATTATTTCCAGTTGGTGTTCTCTGTGGGTCTCTGAACCATGTATAACTTTGCATTTAGACATATGTTTGTTTTAAGCATCCACTTCCGGATCATTTTAAATGGGCCATAAACTGGCAACACCAGTGATCATGCTATTTGGTCATGCTCTTTTCCGGGGGGAAGTTCAAAATATATATTATAACTTGGCTGCAAATACCCTTCTGGCTATATTTGCTATGGAAATCAAGTACTGTTTTGTAAATGTTTTTCCATAGGAATGGTGTTCCAGTGGACTGTCTAGTTTACTTACAAACTTTGAAAGTTAGCCACTTGAGTTGAGGTTTCTCCACCTTTGGAAGTGCTGAAGAATATAGACACAGGTCAGGTCAGAGTCACTCTCCATGGTGCATCGAGTGAAGGAGGAGCCCAAACTTGAAAGAAAGAGACTTCTTTTCTGTAACTTGGACTGAACACAAAGAGAAATCATACAGGATTTTTAAAAAACTGATTTGTGGTTTAAAAAAGTGATTTGTGATTACTATGAGAATAAGTTACTACAATGATACTGGTTTTCTTATTTTTGTAGGATGGCAGAAAATATGTCATTATATTTTTATAATAACCTTTTGCATCATATATAACTCTCTAGTGAGCTTGACTGGATGTCATGGCTTTGAACTTTAGATACACTGTGTGTTTTCTACTGAGTGGGTTGTGGTCCTAAGTGATGTCAGAGTAATAATAGAACTCTCCCATCCCTCAAATTACTAAAGTCACAGTGAAGTAACATTCATAAAAACCTTGACTTACTGAATAATGTTTTTCTTTGTCTAATATTGGAAAAATGGTTACACAAAGGCATAGACTGAATTTTCTGATAGTCTTTTATAGAAAAAAGAAACCTTAATGGTTCATCATTGGCCTTGATGTCATTATTACTGTTATCTCTCCCAGGCCTACTATAATTGTTGGCATCTAGTATGGCTTTGATGAATAGTGAATAATTTTGCTATATTGGTATATTGTTATCAGTTATTGGTAGAATCCATTTGTGAGTGATTCACACAATAAAGAAAATCCTGGCAAAAATATGCCAAGAAATGCATTTGAAATGGGACCAGGCATTTCCCATTGCTTTGCTCCAGATTAGGGTAACACCCAGAAGTGGGCTTAAATTAAGCCCTTTTGAAATACTTTATGGGAGACCCTTCCAAATCTTGCTTCTGGGAATGCCCCCCCCCCCCAAATTTGGAGCATGAGTGGAAAATTAAGCAATATGCACAACATTTATGGCAAACACTAACCATTTTGCACAAGTTTTCTCATTGCAGGTTCACCTACCATCTTATGAGCCCTTATACCCATTCTAACTGGGGGACTGAGTCTTACTAAAGATCTGGAAGACTCAAGGACCTGAACAGCAGTTAGCCGAGCAATGGACTGGCCCCTATGATGTCCCACTGACAACACTTTCTTCTCTGAAGCTCATGGGAATTAAGCCTTGGATCCACCACACGAATAGAATGGGCACCTCCTGAGGAATATTCAAACCCTGCTGCTGTAGTTGATGCTGAAAAGGAAAGCTGAACCTGCACTAGAAGGAGATATGAAATTTCTATTTTGGAAGAAAAGAGCAGGCCCAAATGCAGAGTGAAAAATATTCCTTTACTTTATTAATGTTTGTAGATTTAGGGACTTATAGCTGCCAGATACTGAGTTTGAGTGTGATCTGTTCCATCATTAAAAAGGACAAGCATTGAAAGTGAATTATGAAAAATTATTGTGGCTTCTGGTCAAGATGGCAACATAGGCAGACATGGCTCACCTCTTTGCACAACCACATAAAAATTACAGCTAAAATATAGAACAACCATCACTCAGGAATATCAGAAATCAAGTTAATGGAAGTCAGACAACTATAGAATTGAAGAAACCACATCCATCCAGACTGATAGGAGGGGAGTGGACATGGAATGGGCTGGCCCCATATCCATGTGGACAAAAATTCAGGAGGGATATCTGGGGAGCAAAGAGTCCCAGGATATCTGGGGAGCAAAGAGTCCCAACAGCATCCCCAGCCCAGGATTCCAGTGCCAGGAAGATAAGTCACCACAAACTGTGTAAACCAGTGGGGACTGAGTCAGTGGAGAAAGCTGCTGAATCCCTAAGCAGTTCTTCTTGGGGAACCCACACACAGACTCACCTATTCAGGCTCGCTCCATCTGAACTCTAGCACCAGGGAAGAGACTAAAGTGTCTGGCATTGGGGCCAGCAGAGGCTATTGTCCTTTTGCTGAGCCCTCCCCACACAAAGCCTGTAGGTTGGTGCCATATCTGAGACTCCATCAACCTGGTTAACACTGTGTGACCTATGTTGGAGATCCACAGAAGCTCTATCTCACCCAATTTACTGGCCTACCCAAACTGCTTTTCCAAAAGAATGGCTGATCTTAGCTCCTAAATCCTATTAAACAAGCAACAGCTGGCTTCTGGCCCTAGCAGCACCCAGATTAGTGTCACAGTTTGGCTTCAACTGGGAATCTCCAAGCTCAGCACAAGTAGCGGCCATCTGAGATTGCTTTACAGCTCAGGCAAGATGCCCTGGGCAAAAGACAGGTGGGGGCTGACCTTGGTCTGCACCACCTGGGAAACCCCAAGCCCAATGCACCCAGTGGACAGCTACAGACCACGCCACAGCACCACCACCCTGCCCCTGCACAGCCTATCCTCCACAGAGGGTGGAGGTTGCTGGTCAGTGGTCACAGCCAGTCATTGCAGCTGACTGGCCTGGGTAAATTCCTCCCGTTGATATGCCAACAGCAACCCAGGCTCAAATATAAGAGGAGGGTGTACTCAGCCAACACAAAGGGTGCACCTGAAGTAAACAGCTTGGGTGATAGGGGAAGCTGTGCTATGGGACCCTACAGGACACCTACTACATTAAGCCACACTACCAAGACAGGGAGTCAAAGCAGCTCTACCTAATACATAGAAACAAACACAGACAGGCTGCCAAAATGAAGAGACAAAGAATCATGGCCCAAATGAAAGAACAGATCAAAACTCCAGGAAAAGAACTAAATGAAATGGAGATAAGCAATCTATCAGTTCAAAACACTGGTTATAAGAATGCTCAAGGAATTTAGTGAGGACCTCATCAGCATAAGAAAGACCCTGTCAGAAACAAAGGATACACTAATTGAAATAAAGAACAATTTACAGGGAAACAACAGTATGGATGAAGCCAAGAATCAAATCAATGATTTAGAACATAAGAAAGCAAAAAACAGCCACACAGAACAACAAGAAGAAAAAAAGAATAAAAAAAAAATGTTGATAGTATAAACAGCCTCTGGGACAACTTCAAGAGGTCCAACATTCGCCTCATAGGGGTGTCCGAAGGAGAAGAGAAAGAGCAAAAAATTGGAAATTTATCTGAAAAAATAATGAAAGAAAACTTCCCTAATTTGGTGAAGGAAATAGACATACAAGTCCAGGAAGCACAGAGTTCCAGTTATGATGAATGCAAAGAGGCCCACTCCAAGACACATCATAATTAAAGTGCCAAAGGTTAAAGATAAAGAAAGACTCTTGAAATCAGCATGAGAAAAGAAGTTAGTTCCAGAAGGTTGCCAGATGGGAGGGGAGGATGGTTGAAGGGGTAAGGGGATTAAGAAGTACAAATAAGTAGTTACAAAATAGTCATGGGGATATAAAGTACAGCATAGGAAATGGAGTAGCCAAAGAACTTATACTCAATGACCCATGGACATGAACAATGGTGGGGGGATTGCCTGAGGGAGTAGAGGGCACTAGGTGGAGGTGGGTAAAAGGGGAAAAATCAGGACAGTGGTATTACAATAATCAATAAAATATGATTAAAAAATAAAAAATAAGAGACAAAAAAAGAAAACTCAAGTCCATTAAGAAAAAAAGAAAATGAGCTATGGTTATCCCCAAGTGAGTAAGAAGGTCTATGAAGGTTGTAGAGGCCACAGAAGGATGTGGAATATTTGTTTTTGAAAGGAAAGAAACCTCAGTGACAGGGTTGAATTATTCTTTGCTTTAGGTTTTGTTTTGTTTCTCACCTTCTAATCATTTGGGGACTTGGGGACCTTAACTGTTTTGTTTATACTGGGAATCCTGTATCTCTGCCATTTGGGGCTTCATGCCATTTGAGACCTAGGAAAGGTTGTCTGGTGCCAGTTAGAGCCAGGTGGGGTGAGAGAATGTCTATGCTATTGGGGCTTCCTGCTATTTGGGACCTGAGAAAGATCATCTGTGTGATTAGTTAGTGGGACTGGTTGCTGGGAGACAAGAATCCAAGGCTAGTTTTTATCCCCTCTTATTTTTTTATTTTTTACTTTTGGAATTCTGTTTTTTTGCTTTGGATATTGTTTTGTTTTTGTTTTGAAAATAAATTGACATTTCCCAGGGAGAGTTAAAACTTCACACCAAGTCATAAAGTAATGAAAGATTTAAGGCATGAAAATGCAATTTTAGTGGATATTGGAAGGACAAGGATTTTCCTTTTTGCTTTGCATTTTTTCTCTCTACCTGAGCCCTCTAGAATTTGGCATTCTTAATGAATAAGGATATAAAATTTATTTTGCATGAAATCAATAAGACTGGTTTCAGATTATGGTTTTAATAAAAAAGACTTTGGGGAAGATGGCGGTGTGGTAGGTGGGAGCGGATCCCAGTTCTCTCTGTGCCCAACTGGAACACCTAGCCAATCTTTTGAGGAACTGAGTGAACAGCCAAGGGGATCCCAGCTTATATGAAGTTTGGAGGCCAAAAATTGCAGAGGACATTGAAAAACAGACAGCAAGCAGATTGTGTTGGGACGCTAAAGTCCCTAGGATCTGCGCAGGGACCAACGCTGCTGTGGCCCCTGGCCTGGCACCTGCTGCAGGATACTTAGAGGAGAGTTAGATCACCAGCTCCCTCCCCTACCAAAGCAGGGAGAGCAGCCCTGCACCAGGACGGACCTGGACGCTTGAAGTTGCTGGGGGAAATAAAGACGAAGTGGGAGACACACAGAGGCAGTTGTACACCCGCTGGGACTGTGGAAGCCGGCTAGGTCGTTACCAGAGAAATTGGGGAGCCAGTGATATCTGGAAAAGGGAGAAGAGTTGGGCCATGTTGGACCCTGACCCAGATATTCTCTGGTCTGGTTAGAAAGTTGGGTTGTGTGAAAAGCTGGATGCTTGTTAAGAACAGCGGGCTTAAACAAGAGGATTTTACTCAAAAAAAAGGAAAGGCTCTCAGTCACTTTTTAAGGAACTCTCGCACAGTGGCTGGCTTGCACCGCTTACCTGGCGGTGGGCTCTGACCATGGTGGGCTCACAAAGAGCAAGGAGGAGACACAACACAGCACAACTGGTGGATTAAAGGTGCTGGCCTAGCACAGAAGGACAGTGGGGGCCTGGCAGCTCACAGAGGACCTGGGCTGGAGGCTGGGCAACTATGAATATTGAAGCCCAGACCTGGCCCCCATCACAAAACCATAGAAGGGGGAAAAGTGAAGCCCAGCCCCCCTCTTCTAGTGGCATCCAGGAAGACCAGCAGAACTCGCTCAGTGTTTAAAGTCAGCAGGAGGCTTTTTTTCCTTTCCTCTCTCTTTTTTTTTCCTTCCCCCAAGTGAAACAATAAGAGATCCAAAGATGGAGTACAAGGCTAACCCCAACAACTGAGAAACTCAGACAAATTTCACTTTGCTATCCCATAGAACTAGCATTTTACTGTTTATTTGTATTATTATTATTTTTCTTCATTATTTTTACTTTTTAAATTTTATTAATATTTATTTATCTTCTTTTGTTTAATTTTCTTCATTTTTAAAAAGATTTTATTACTTTATTGTTGTTCATTTATAGTTGTCTGCATTTTCCCCCAAACAGTCCCCCACATAATTTTCTTCTTTTTTTTCTCTGTTTAATTGCATTGTTTGATTGGTTTTCCTTATTCTCTCTTTCATATTGTATTTTAATTTTCCTTCTTTCACTTCACTTGTGTTCCAATAACACATTACTCTTTTTTTGTTCTAGTTTTATTTTTTATTTTTTAAATATATTTTATTGATTATGCCATTACAGTTGTCCCATTTCCCCCATTATATTCCCCTCCACCCTGCACACCCCTTCCCACCCACATTCTTCCTCTTTAGTTAATGTCCATGGGTCATATATATGAGTTCTTTGGCTTCTACATTTCCT
>VMDR010018491.1:0-19147 GCA_007922815.1 Macrotus californicus
ATCAAGACACACAAACACACACACATATTGTCTTTGTTTCTGAGAAAAGAAAATCTTTAATGATTAGTAATGACCTAAAACAATGGTTCTTAGCCTATTTTTTAGAGACTAGGATCTTTTAATACTTTCATAGATCTGATGACAGCTATTCACACTTTTTACAAAAAAAGACTGCACATATGGACAATCACAAAAATACTTCTATGTAGTTTCAAAGGGGTTCATGGATCCTTAAAGCCTATTCATGAAAAACTTGCTAATGGACCCCTACATAACCACACCCTAAATTAAGCACATTGGTATATCTGTAAAGAGCATTGACTTGTGTTCTTCTATGAAGCTCACTGAGGCCTGTAAGACAAGTTCTGGAATGGGTTTTCAAACAAAACTATGCCCAGGGAAGTTATATCATGTCACTGCTGCCTCGTTATATTGATTCGCTTAACCTTCCAGGATGAAGCACTGTCTATAGGCTGTTCTCTTCCCTCCACTTCATTTCTCGTCCTTGTTTTTGTTTCTTCTGTCCACATGCTCATTCTAAATTATATTTTAGACACAGAGTACTAAAAATATTCTATAGAGAAATTAACAAACTTACACAATAATATCTGTGCTACACAACTTCATTAGTAAAGAAAAAACCTTTTAAGATATCAAGAGTGGTATGTTTTTATTGTTGACATAAAGCAAACATTCTGGGCATCAACTGCAGATTCAGGTGGATGCCCAGGGCCCACTACCATTTTCTTTATGCTCATAAAAATCAATATAAATTCCTTTAAATATCCTCACAAATGTATGCCTTACTCAGCCAGACCCACCAACCATTCACAAAAATAGTTATTTAGAGCCACAGTTTTAAAAATATAATCTCTATTATTTAGGGAAAAGTTTAATTTTATCTAGATCCCTCAGGGACCTTTTTGTGAACACTTGTTCTTTTAGTTTTGAGGAAAAGTAGGTTAATTTCTCATTTGATTGCAATAATTTTTCATTTTCTACCATGACCAAAGACTTGCAGTAGTTCTTAGAAATATTTCCATTAGAATTTAATTTTAGAGCAATGTAGATTTGCTTAAGAATCTTTTGTAGATTCTTGCCACACTCTAGCTTTTGCAGTTTTAGAACTGGTTGCATTATAGCCTACAAAAACATGACCATGAGTCACGGATGTAGTAGCTATATCTGCAGGATTCCAGGATGAGCAAGGGCTCTCGAATTACAAACTGAACCCCAACTGTGTTTTACAGGAGGTAATCTTTTTAGATTTCCATCACATTTTGTTATGATTGTTATGCAATTCAACCTGGGCTCCCAATAAGGCAAAAAGTGTCAAAATTGGCTCAAACAAAGATTGGGTGGGGTATTGTGAGGAAGGGAGGTGGAAGGAGTAGAAGAATGTCTTAAAATTCCAAAGGCCTTTTTCCTCTCCTCCCTTTTTCCGCTGACATGAGATCTAATCTATGATTGGTTCGGGCCTTGGGAAAGCATGCGGTGCGTGGTAGTGAACCGCTTAGACAACTGAAAAGTTTGGTCAAACTATATTAACACTTTGGTTTTACGTTAACATCAAGCTAAATGAACACACTGGTTTTACATTAGCATCACCATATATGGTCTAAAATGCCTATGAGCCTAAGGAATAATTTATTTGCTGTTGGAAAATGGTTTATATTTACATGAAGTTAGAATGTACCAGATTGATCTTTAGCTAAATCCTGATGACAAAGGCCACACAGATCATGTCATTATGACGGCATTGGTCATTTGTAAAGGAGGGTTTGAGTTTTATGTGAGAGGTAACTTCCTGAAGATCTTCAGCAATTCAGGACTGTGTCTACCAGTGGCAGGACATTTCTGTTTAACAGCTAAAGCCACATAGCAATAACATGAGCACAGTTCATTCACTGGCCTGACCAGCTCTGGAATTAAGTGATTCTTGATTTAGAAGTTTGTGTACAGGATTCATATGCCTTTAAATTATGCATATAATAAGACTTTATCAATATATTTTATTTTTCACAATTTAAAATTTGCATAGTTAAGTTTTGCATAAAATTAAAAAGCATGGGACTTGTCCCTTTTATCCAATTTCTCCTTTGCTTGGCCTGGTCTTTGATTCAAGGATTGACTCAATCAAAAAAGCACTGATCACCATTTCCTGTATTTGGACTACATAATGGGACCATCACAACTCAGCAGCCACCTCAGATTGCGCATTTTTCAAATAGAACCTTACATAGACTTGGGGACATTAGCAATTACAGTAGTGATGGGAAGAGTAGCAGTGAAGCTATTTGTCTCATTTGAATGGTCTCTTATTTACTGCCTGCTTGAATAGAAATGGGCCAAGTTTGCACAATACCACAGCTTTTCACCTATAGTTCTTGATTTAGATTCCTGATGTCCTTAACTTTTACTGCCTCTTTTCTGTGGTCTGGGAGTTGTGGGATGGATCTATGAAAACTCCATAAGGCTGGTAATCAGTTGTGTTTAACTGGCCACATTCAAAACTATTCTTGTTGATCCAGTTTAAGGTGCTTCTTACAATTAGGAATATTCCCAGTGCATGAATATTCAGGTACGACTGAATATTATTGCACAGAAAGAGAATATTTAATATGCTATATTATACAAAAGGAAATGTTATTGAAAATCTTTGAGCTTCTAAGGAACAGAAGGTGCCCAAGAAAATATCTAGGGATGATATGAGAAAAAAATGCATCTCATTTTAACTAGAATATCTCTTCAGTTGTCTGTGGAAGCAGGTGTTTTGTTTATTGCCTTCATGGTTTGGAGAGAGGATACAATATCTATTCAAGACAACAGAACCATAAATGGAATGCGTTTGACTTTTCAGGGAAATGGGTAATAAACCAAAATACCTGCTAGTGAATCCTGATGATGTCCTCCACAGTGAGTGGCAAACCCACTGCAAAGCAATTATCTGTGTCATTATTACTACCCTTTTCTGACACTATAATTCTGTGCCTAAGTGGAGGCTTAGGAAAGTACTTGGAATTATAAAGTAATGCCCACACTATTAAGCAAAGTAAAAACACAACAAGATGCTTCACTTTCAAAAACCCATGGTGATCTAGTGGGGAAGAGATTCCTTGAAAGATGGGTGGGATCTTTCCTTGTGGTTGGGACTTCACAAGGCATAAATTTTCAACCCACTCTAGGACTAGACAGGGGTAAAAAAATGTGAGTTTATTAAATGTCTTTTCCTATTATCACCAATCCCAATGGCAACTCCCTTATTGGTATTTAACTTAATGGACCCCTTCCATATACAATCTTCCTGTATTTAAAGCTAATACCAATATTTCAGGAAAAGTAAACATGTATTTTTTTATCTTGACATTTAAAATCTCAGCACATTTGGCTGGAGATACTGTATTTTGCCCTGTATAGCATGTACTTCTTTTGCCCAAATTTTTGAGGGAAAAACCAGGATGTACATTATACACAGGTAAAATGATTCTGTGTATAATGTGCACAAAAACGTGGGTGCGCATTATGTACAGCAAAGTTTGGTATGAGGTTATCAAGACTCTGAAGATAACAGAGTTTGGATTAATGGGAATGCCTCTCTGCGACAGTGAAAACAAATGGAAAATAATGGTGCATAGCATTTCTTATCCTGGGGACTGGGACTATAAAATCTATTGCATTAATATGGCCAACTCCAATTTTTTCTGTTTGTTTTTAATATTGCTGAAGTAATACATTTTGTGAATTATAAATGCTACAGGCTTTTATTTTTAGCATTGTCTTCCCGCTTTGCTTTTCTGTCCAGCAATCAGAGGCCAAAGGACAGAACTGGGGGAGTGGACGAGTAGATTGAATAGGAAATCTCATAAGCCAGCCAAGGTCATTGGCATGGTGGCCTGGAAACACTCATCATGTCTCCCCTGTCCACACTCCCTCGTCAGAGAATTGAACTGTTCACAGCACAGAAAGGCTGCCTTATGTGGCTTCTTTCAATACTGGTTTAATTCCAGACCTGCAGTGGGCTAGATTTACCTTTTTGGAATTGGAGTTGAGACCCTGGGCCCAAGGTGAGTAACTGGGAGACAGGTGGGCATTTTTATTTGTTGAGTAAACCCTCTGTTACTGGTGGCTTTGATGGGACTGTGTGAGGATGAATAAACAGGCAAAGAAGTCTGTATGCAGGAAGAATAAAAGGGAACAGAGGGCACCATGGAGGAGAGAGCATGTGGTCTGAACGAGTGGGAGGCAAAGAATATGTATGTGAGAGAGAGAGAGGAAGATCAGGGAGAGAGAGATTTCCTAGATTGTAATGACTTTTCAGTCCAAGTTACAGTCACTTGGCTGTAGTTCCTATACAGAGTCCCCAATAGACCAGGGGAGATGATTGTTTCTTCTGAAGAAGGGTAAGATACTAAATATTTTAGGCTTTGTAAGACAATGGGTCAAACTCATACAAATACTTAGATATCAAGAGAGAAAACAAATTTAAATAAAATTTTAAATAATATATTTAAAAATACAATTAAATGTACATTTTTGTACTACAGGTAAACTAATGAGATAAAGGGAATTTATGTGAATATTGAAATTTAAATGTCAAATAGTTTTCATATGTCATAAAACATCTTTTGATTTATTTTTAAACATTTAAAAATGAAAAAGAACATTCTTCACCCATGAGTCTTATGAAAACAGGGTGGAGACGTATTTCTGTCTCCTTATCAAAAAGTATCCTTTTTGTATTTTGGGTGAGTTTCTTTTTATTGCTACCAAACATTCAGCTCCTTAGCTTCACCTCTTCTCACTCTGATGAAACCTTCACTTGTCTTTACCTGCCCTAAAAGTCCTTGTGTGTGCTGTCTCAGCATGCAGGTGCTGGCATGGAGAGAGTCCATGAGAGCTCTTTGTATAAGAATTTTGGATGGCAGATGTATTTTTTTTTGAGGCAGGGCTTTAAGAGGCAACATTCAAGTCAAAATTGAGCAAAGGCTACTACAAGCTGGACAAGTGTCAGGTGGGCCTTCCTTTTGGAGCGTGCACCGATGCTCACGTGGGAACCCTGGTTATTGGTCATGGGGAGCTGCTCCGCTCCTCTCCCTTCAAGGTAGAAGGGTGTTACCATGTTGTATGAAAAGGAACTTTACCCTAACAGCAGCAGGAGAGGTTTTGATCTCTTCTTTGGAGAGCTCTGTACCCAATAGAGGAGAAAGCAATCTTTGATTATCCTTAGTTCCTAGAGAGCACCACCATCTTCTACATGAAAGTAGGCTGGGGCCTTTGTCTGCTCTCTCCCTGGTATTGTGGATCCTTAGACTGGGGTTTTGCCATGATTTCAGTGGACTTTCCTGGAAGCATCTCTACCCACTACATCTCTACCCTACACTTTGAAAGCTTTGACCTATCTCACTCCCTCTGATTGAGGTTTTTCCTTAGATTGCAGGCTACAAGCCTGAACCTGTCCTGTCTGTGTTCTCAGATTCTGATTCTCAGACCCGTGATTACTCCTACCTTCATTTGTCTGCTGGCTTCCTACTGACTCCCAAATACCCTCTCAGCATGGGTGACCAGTCTATTTTACCTCCCTGCTACTGTGAACTTTGAGAGCGTGGCTAGACTTCACAAAATTAATAGCGTGTTATTTGGAACCATGCGCATCTTAGTAGGGCAAAAAGACACCTTGGTATAAATTGATATACCAAAAATATATTTTGATTTTTTTACATAGTACCTAACATACGAGATTGGTACATAATTGATAGGGTTGCTCTGAGTAATAAAGAACTTATTATTTATAAAGCACTTAGAGTGGATCCTGGCACTTAATAAGAACAATATGTTTAAACAAATACAAGGTTTCTCATTTATATTTATTAAGTTTATATTATGTTTCTACTTTAAGTGTGTAAATTATTTTTGAGGATGAAAGTAAAATAAATGCACTTTATATGTTTAAACCAAAAAGGTGCCTGAAAAATAAATAATTTGAAACATGCTCTAAGTTTAAATAGTCTCTCATGCAGACCAATAACATGCTAAGGAAGCCCAATTCCTTTATCTTGTATCCAAACGGCTAAAACTGTCTGTTCTGGGGTAAGTGACATTTTGTGACACTCCTCAGATGCCTTCCACCAGGGGTCTCTCCTCAGTTCTTCAATCAGCTTGTTAAGTCTTTTGAGTTCTGTGCGCTGGACAAAATATAAATGCCAAATAACAAGATCTATAAACCATAAAACCAACTCCAAGTATATTATATGCTAATAAACTAGCTCAGCTTTTGACTTAGTGAATGGGAAACAGTTATTCCCTTATGGGCAGAGAGCTCTGATTAAAATATTCTGCTATTAATGTGCATATATAACAAGTACATCCAAACAACATTCCACATGAATCGTTTCAATAGAAAGCAAACAGCCAATCCCCTGGGCTCTAAGGCAAGTATTACTTTCATAAAAGGAAAGCCAGCATTATTTTCTTTGGGGCCATTGTTTGCAGGCTGAATGTTTAGATGTAATTGATCTAAGTCTATGAGAAAACTCACCCAAACAAAGCTATAGTCTTCTTAGTCTCTGCTCTGTTCAAAACCCACATCAAAAGGCTTTCATTGCCTTCTCAGATGTAAGGTAACCGGAGTGGTTCCAATTCATTTTACTTTATAATACTTTGCCCACACTCTCCTGCAATGGTGCCAGGATCTAGGCGCCCACAGCCTGTACAAGTTCCTTTGGCTTCTTGGCAGAAATTAGTAAGCAACAGAGCAGCCAAGAGAATTATGGATTGAAAGAACATGGAAAGACCTAGTCTACAGCACAAAGCAGAGCTGGGTACGAGAGGCAGATGGCAGGAGAGAGGGAAATGTTGCTGGTGGTGTGTGTATTCAATAATTACCTTTCCAAAATTATTAAAAACTCTCTTTGCCTCAGTTGAGGGAGAGTGCAATTATTTTTCTCTGCCCCACACATAAAAAGGTCCTATTCTCTTTTTAAGGACTGTTCTCTTTGATTTACTTTCTGTGAGGAACTGATACTCATCCTTCAATTTTCAGATTCAAAGACAAGCTTTCTCAGGTCCCTCCCTTTGACCTCCACTAGCAGAATTAACCATCCTCATTTGTGTATTCTTATAGCATTTGCTTTTTTACAAAGTGCATGTCAGTAAGTATGTACCTTACATATCTCTTGAAGTTTTGTCTCATTAATTACATGCTTGGACATCTCTTCTCTCTGTTAGGTTTATCTTTGTATTCCCAGCATATCACACAGTGCTCTATGTGTAGTAGTTTATCAATAAATTTGGGGGTACCAGGACAGTCAGGATACTGAATTACCATCAAGTATATCCTGATTTCTTATAGGTTAGATGACAATGTAATTATTTCTACAGAAATTTTGAAATGTTTTTATAACATAAGCAACTTTCCCTCAACCAACTTGAGATCCAGGACACTCAGATCTGATTTAAATTTTTGTGAAATGAGGAATTAGGCCAAACACCCAGTGTCTATGCTCATCGGTTTTCCCATGGATTACTAAAATCACTTCCTGGCTGATATTCCTGCCTCTCCAGTAATCATCGCATAACTGCTGATTATTCTCCATCAACACTGTCTCGTCTGTCACAGTCGTTAGAGGATTCCCATTGCTTATGGGTAAAAGCCCAAATCCCTTCACTTGACAGACAAGGCTCCCATACTCTGGACCCAACCTTCACTTGCTGCCTCATCCTTCTCCAGAACTCTAAGTTCACTCTGATTCTGGTCTTTTCAGATTATTTTCATGACCCTCAGCCTAGGATTATTTAACTTCCCATCAGCCATCCTAATTCTCATGAAGAAGAATTTTTCATATGCATATCCTTGAGTTTTCTATGCTCTTTTACTTGGCTCTTTGGTAAATTTGAGAAGAATAACTAGGCTTGCTTGCTGAGTGTCATGTTTCTTCCCTTTGGCACCTGCCTGTAGGGAGCCTGAGATCATGGGGCTCCTCCAGGGGTCCTGCCGCTGAAGGTGTGTGTGGTGGGCTGGGAGTGGGAGGGGAAGGCTCACCGTGAGATGCTGCCTAATTCAGAGGAGCCACTAGTCAACTGGCCAACAGACTTAACACCACATCTGCTAACTTGTCCCTCAACTAAAAAATGATATTTTGAGTTCTATTTGGTGCTTGTTTTATTTCTAAAATTGCTTAGAACTTGCATGAGGAAGAGAGGTATTATTTGTTGTGGGCCTTCAGAGACCCCAATTCGATCTTCCAAGTCTAGTTCAAATGTTACTAAATCCTGAGGCCTTTCCTAACTCCCTCAGGAAGTATTAATTATTCATTCTTTTGGAGTCCCATTGTTGTTGTTGTTATTTTTTGTACATTTCTTTTGGCAGTTGTTTTATGCTGCCTTATTTTCATGAAAGTTTTCACCCACTGAATCATAAACTCCATGGGATGGATACCCTCGCCTCTCTTAGGCAACATTCTGGTTTTCACAGTGCCTCACATTTAGAAGATAGTTCAAATAAGTGCTTGTGCTGCAAATGCCCAGGCTTTATCTCTTGGGACTAGTACTGCTGGAGAGACAGAGACAAATTGGTGGGTACAAAGGAACTGAGCGTCATATCTTAATACAACACCACTGATGCATACTACTGAAAGTGGAGGTGATAGCCATGTAAGTTGCCCCATTGTGTCCTTTCCCAGGTCTTCTCTGAGCCTCAGGGGTCAGGGCCCTAGAGAAGAACGTGCTGAGTGACCTGGGTGGGTGATTACATGTCACTTGTCCATCTGGATTAAGTCTGGAAGAGTCCAGATTCTCAGGGGCTTGAACAGGCAATTTCATTTCAGCTGTCTTGTACTTTTAAATTGAAGCCTTGCTATTTTTCAGAATTGGACCCAGCTAGAGTACTGTGTCCCGGCCACTGGGGAGAAAGATGTAAACAAAGGTTTACATTCTTTCTCTGTGGGAAGGATGTCCCTGAAAATTATTACCTCCTCTAGCTGAAATGAATAGGAAACAATACGACTGAAATTGAAACCTAAATTCTGTTTCCTCTGAGGTGATTGATATGTTCTAGCAGCTAAGGTGCTGTAGGCTAGGAGTGACCTTCATTCATGACCAAGGTTATTAAAATAGCTGACTGCCATTGTCATATATGAGACAGGGGAAGCAGACTGATTATTTAGGATCTAGTAATGGTATTTAATCCAATTTCGGACCAACAGTTGGGAAAAGTGATACATTTTTATTTGACTATCTGGACATCTCTTCCAAAAGATAATGTAACTCCATTCTGATCAAATCTTTCCTGTGACCAAATCCTTAGTAAGAAATACGGGTGACAATGTTGTGGGGGACCTTCTTTCCTCTGACTTCAAGTTTCCATGGGGAGGAAGTTCCATTAGTGTGACACATCTAGCCCCTTGTCCTTCCCTTACTCCTCTCCACGTGTAGAATTGAGTAGCCTAATCAGTGGTGTTGAATCGAGTAACTTAATTAGTGGTGACTAATGCCTGTGTTTCTTGATGGGATAGAACTACTCCACTAAAAGTCTTCAGTGAGGAGGATTTCCTTTCCCTCCAGGTACTAGTGCCAATCAGTGATAGTAAAAGTGTCTGTGGTAAAGCCAAATTTCTCCTCTGGTTGACTGTCTGGGTGGGGGCAGAGGTGAACAGGTTTGGCCCTCAAACTAAGTCATTATCTCTAATGACTTCATCATTAATAAAAATGATATTTTAATCTTTATCTGCTTGATCTGGTGTCTAACTCTCAGTCAGTTTGAAACTTGTCCCACCAAGAGGGAAGCACAATTTATTGGGCTTTCTCCAGCTTCGACACCATGAATCGCAATACGGTCATTTCCATTTCTGACTTTATTTTGCAACAGCATCTAACAAACTTGAGCCTCCTATTCGAGTTTGTGAATAGGAACTTATTTTTCAGGTGTGAATATGGCCTTCTCTGAGAGAGATTTTTTTCTTGATGTCATAGTTCCTTAAAAGAAAATAATAATTATAATATGCTTTAAAAAGGTAATTACAAATGGAGTCAAAGCAAGGATGCTCATGAATTTCAAGGTTGCTGTGAATGATTTCCTGTAGTGAAGTCCACTGGGCCAATTGAGTGAAGGCCGTTTCTCTCTCCCTGAGGAGTGGTAGCCATTGCTGAGCACTTAACATGCATGGGGTACTCAGCCAGGCGGGTTGCACATGCTTACTCCACCTGCTCAACAACCCTGTGATAGAGACATTTGATCCCCATTTTACTGTTACATACATTGTATGCCTGCACTGGGTTTCAAAGGGAGACCTGTTAGGAAATGCAGAGCCTGCACTCTGTGCATTCCACTGAGTTGTGTCTCACTGGGGTGACCACATGATTTATCACACAAATACCAGGACGCTTTTGCAAGTGAAGGGGTCATCATTAATTGTTACTCTGGGATGACAGGTATAAAGTGGAACTGGGCAAACCAGTATGTATGGTCACCCTATCTTTCTTACATCTTAAGGTCTCAAACTCATTTCTGGCAGATTTAAAAAATTGATGTTGTCCTCGGGTCTTTAGAAATGGGCCAGGTTTGCTCACTGTTCCTTTGTTGCATCTCTTCCTGCTTAAAAATGCCAAGACTCACAGATGCCCTTCCCTGATTCCTGGGATCAGCTTTCTAGCTCTATCTAAACCACAGCTGTTCATTGTCAGAGATATTCCTCTAGATATACAGAGGGGTGAACGCTCCAGGGAAGGATTAGATCATTAAGCAAAGGAAAATAGCAAGAACAATACAGCAGCACCTGCATAAATCCTGTAGTGGGAAAATACCAACTTAAAGGTTTTCATAAGTTCTAGCATATCCATGATGGTGTTAGAAACAAATCCCTTTTACTTTTCTCTCATATAAATAAATGCCTCTTTACATTCTATCATAAGCCCATTGAAGATGATGATGAAGAATCAGGAGACAGTGGCATGCATGACCCAGGGGCATGCAATGAGTATCTTGGGTCCTCAATCACTGGGGGGTGTTTAACCTTATTATCCTGCTTTGCCATGTTTGTGTGAACAGCCAGTTGGCTTATTCCTACTGCTGCCACCACGAATCACTTGGCTGCAATAATACCATCATTCTAGAAAGTGGGCTATCCTAGTGTGCTATAGAAGAAAGTGGCACCCTAAGTACTGCTCTGAAAAGCCCAATTCAAATGTGCAAAGAACTACTTTGTGTATTGGGGTGTGAAGAAATGCCCATTTCAAGTTCTCAGTTCTTCTTATGAGTGTCTGTTCCAGTACAGTGGCTCTCAAGTTTGGCAAGTATCAGACTGACCTGGAGGAGCAGATAAAACACACACTGCCGGTCCCCATCCCTAGAGCTTCTGTGGGATTTGAGAATGTGTATTTCTGACAAGTTCCCAGGTGATGCTATTGCTTCTGGTCCATGGACCACACTTTGGGAACCACTGCCCTGGCATAAAGCTGCAGGGGAGCAGACTTCCCTCTGGGAAAAGAAGTGAAATCTAAGATGTGCCTCCTCAAGTAAATTAAGATGAAAGCCCATGGAGTAGTACCAAAACACCCATGTTATGTTTCCAACAGTCCATTCTCAAATCTATACCAGGAGTTAGCAAACTTTTTCTGTAAAAGACCATACAGTAAATATTTTCAGACTTGTAGGCCAGATAGTCTCCATTGCAAATACTCAACTCTCACTGCATCTCAAAAGCAGCCTAGATGGTACATGAAAGAATGATCATGGATATGGCTGTGTTCCAATAAAGCTTTATTTGCAAAGACAGATGGCACACTGGATTTGGCCCATGGGCCATAGTTTGACAACCTTTAGGTCTAACTAATGTGATAAAAATGATTCATATAAGGCAACATCTGTTAGTTTGCCATGCCCAAGGATGCCTGTGGTTAATGAGAAACTAACCAAGTTGGAAACCTGACTATCTATGTAAGCCAAGCATTGACACCTGTTCTAGTTGTATGTGATTGATACAATGTGCCCTTACTGAGACGTGTGCGTTCTTCTTGCAATTCAGCCCCTACAACCAACTCTTTCAAAAGGAATCTCTTAGCCACTTCATCCTATTTCCATTGAGGTTTCACTACCCTGCTGGAAATTGCTTATCTGTATTTAATACATTCTCTACTCGGTACTATGACTAAATGTAAATAATATCTTTTCTGTGTACAGCAGACTTACTTATAGAGTTATTAATTAATTCATATTTTGTTTTTTATTGGTTTTTCCCTCTTCTCATTTCAAACAGGGTCCACTAGGCTGTCTTTTCTCAGGGGAGGCTTGCATTGTTGATCAAGATAAGGCTCCTCAATAACTTTTATTAAAAACCTAACCCACTAATGTCCTGAAGGGGAAGAAAAGAAAGGCAAGTGTTTTTGTTGGGGAAAGGTAGGAGCAGGTGAGATAGGAAGAAAATTACCCAACTCTGGGACAGGAATAAAAGACTCACAACATCCCTAATGGTCAGTTCCTGGGTCTCTTCTTACTTGACCTGTCAGTGGCATTTGACACATTTTTGCCTGTTCCTTTCTCTTGGAAATAAATACAGTCTTCACTGGGTTTCCAGACAGCCCTCTCTCCTGGTTTATCTCTTACCTCACTAGCTGCTTGCTCTTTATCTCCTTTGCTGGCCACTCCTAATATCCTCGACCTTTGATAGGACTGTCCAAAGGCTCAGCTCTTGGTCCTCTCCTGTCCTGTCCTCACACACTTCTTTGGTGATCTCATCAACTCAAATTATTTCATATACGGTCTACACGCTGACAACTTCCATATTCACATTCCAGACCAAATGTCTCCACTGAAGTCAACTCACACAACCGTGCCCCTCTCAACATTTCCACACATGCTACAAGACACCTCCAACATGCCCAAAGCTAAGCTCCTGATATTGTCTCCTAGCTGCCATCCCCAGCCCCACAGTCTTCCCATCCTAATAAATGGCAACTCTATTCAGAAAAACTTGGAGTCATCTTTGACGCATTTTTCCTTTCTCATACCCCACATCTGATTCAATGGTAAATCTTGCCTGCTCTTATAGCCAGAAATTATAGCCAGAATGTGACTACTTCTCCTTTCCCTAATCATAGTCTAAGCCACCACCAGCTTTTGCCCCAATTATCGCCTGTCTCTTAACTGGTATCTCTGCTTTCATTACTGCTTGCCATTTAGGCTACTCTTAACTCAGGTGGTGAAATGATTCTGTTGAAACATACAAGACCGCTTATTCCTTTGCTCAAAGCTCTGCAAGCTCCCACTCCACACGGAGTGACTACAAACATGAAAAGTCTTACAATCCTCCCTGAATCTGGCCCTGGCTCCCTCTCTCATCTCCTTTCCTTTGTCTCTCCTTGCTCATTCCACGTGGCCACACAGGTGTCCCTAGGTTCTTCAAATATGTCATCCATGTTCCCTCCTCAGCACCTTCTTATTGCTATTTGCTCTTCTAAAAATGATCTTCCCCAAGATACCACGTAGCTTGCTCTCTCATGTCTTCCAAGTCTTTACTCAAATACCCCCTTTTCAGTGAGGCCTTCCCACCACTCTGTTGAAATTGCTGGTTCTTCCCTTCACTCCCTTTACTGCCTTCTCTTCTTTATCTCTCTCTCCCTAGCACTATCACTATCTAATACGCTACAATATTCATTCATTCATTCATTCATTCATTCATTCATTCATTCATTTTCTGTCTTCTTCCACCCAAATGTAGTTTCCTAAGGGTGGGATTAGCACAGGCATTTGTTCTGGGGTAGCTGTTGTGAAGTGCACCTTGGGGTGCTGATTCTGAGGCTGTACCCTGGTCACTAATGACACCAGCTGTGGCAAAAATCCCGCTGGCTTTCCTCAGTGTGGGAGCATCTCTGGCTTGGAGGGGCCAAGCAGTCTCGGGTAGTTAGTATATCAATGGTACCCTTGGGTGAGGGAAGTTAAGAAGTCCGTTTCCAATTGTGCAGAAATACTGTAAGTATGAGAAAGGCGGGGTTAGAGAGAGGAAGGAGAAGGAAGGTTTGGGGAGAGAGAAGGAAGGAGAAAGGGAAGGAAGGTGGGGGGAGAGAGAAGGAAGGAGAAAGGGAAGGATGGAGGAAGGGAGGGAGGGAGACAGAGAGAGAGAGATGAGGGAGAGATGGAGAGAGGAGTGAGAAGAAAAAGGAAAGAGAGAAAGTGGGAGGTAGGACAGAGAGGAAGGAGAGAGGGAGAGAAGGAGAGAGGCGGATTAGGAGGAGGAGAGGAGGGGAGGAAGAGGAGCGAGACAAAGGGACCTAACAAAGATGAAACAAAGGGACCTAACAAAGATGAAGATTGAATTTACGAAAACTAGAAAAAAGGGGCTTAGAGTTAGATTTATTTGAATTAAGGAAAGATTTTACTACCTGGTATTTCCTAAATACCTAAATTTATGAATAGTAATTCATACTCACTACAATGATTCCTATTCCTTGAATACTGGAACCAAATAAATCAACAGAACAAAACCAGTCCTGCTCCATGCATACGGAAAAAGCAGAATCTCAGAGTGGATTTGCAAGGGGAAGTGCGCTTCTCACTTCTCCCCCGACTCCTGATGCAGGCACACCATGTTTAATTGCTGCTTCCTTCAGAATCTCCCCCGGCTTTCATAATAAGTTCTGATGTGCACCCGACTCAGTGCGCACTTTCTGGGTTCTCCCTCCGGATGGGAGAAATGCTGCTAATGAGGAGGGCTCAGCTCAGATTTGTTTGATGACCAGAAAAGCTGACGGTTCAATCCTCATCCCTGTGTTTTAGCAAAGGTGCACCTGTTTTTTTCCACCCTGCCTCATCCAGCAGGAATTGCCCACAGAACCCCACGTGGACCCAGAGACGCCAGGGCTCGTTAGCTAACAACAATCGTTGATCCCTCTACCAGAGATTTAGGGCGTCAGTGTTTGCCTGCAGGGTTGTGGCATGTGGAACTCCATGCATCTTCTGAAACCTGGCTTCCTAGCAGAACAGTGTTGGCCTGTTCAGTGAGGGGAACAGCGCTTGTTTGTTTCAGCTACGGATGCCAAAAAAGAAAAAAATCAGCTGTTTGCTTATTTGGTCAATAATAGGGCATAACATCTTTATTATCTTCACTTTTCTCAGGGGCTAACAATCTTTAGCTAAGGGTTCAAGATTAAAAGATTTTATTCCATTACAATGTATGACAACTCTATTAGTGACATTTTGGGAGCACTATCTCTGGTCATTTTGCAAGCCTATGTGAATTAAACTTCATTCTTATGTCCATTAGTTTCAATGGCTTGAAATGTTGCAAATACTTTTTTTGAAGGGATGGTCAAAATATTTTCAGTCCTAGGAAGGGGCTTTGAAGGGTCCTATGATTAAATTCCCTGGCCTTAGCCATCTCAAGCAAATTAAAATCTCAGTACACTCTTTTAAAGACCCCCTCCCCCCAGAGAATGAGATACCTTAACTTCTCTAAATATAGCCCACTGTAAAATTGTTGATTATGGCAGAAAAGTACTCAGTCAGCACAAGTTTTCTCATTAATTTTATGTTTGTCTAACTTTCTAAAAGTTAGCTATGCATTTCTGTGAAATGGAGATTCTAACCTAGACTGAAAACAGACATGGACAACTATCGCTTTAAATAACGGGAAAAATCCATAGGTATTTCTTTTTCTGCATAAATGGGAGTAATGAAGCCATGATGGCATTGGCAGCTATAAAAAATATATTCTTAGACTACCTAAATTCATAAGATGGAAATGATTTAACAAGAAGAGGAACACTGTAAAATTTCCCAGAGTAAATGCTTTCATGCACATGACAGAAGCATGCATGATGGTCCTTGCCTGGGCATGTCCCTATTTATGTATCTTCCCTGAGTCTTTCTAGGTATTACTGTTTTATCATGAGTCCTTACTTTCTAGCTTTTAATATCTAAGCTTGTCTACTATATTTTTATGTCAGACTGGGCACAAGATCTAAAAATGAGGCCAGAAAGCCAAATATCAGTGTTTACAATACAAATTTATTGAGCACCTACCTGTATGTGCCAGGCACTGTGCTTGGCTTACAGGAGGACAAAAATGAGTGACAGCCTCTGCTCACAAGGAACTCACAATCTACAGGTGATGGGGCAGTGCAGGCAGGTAGACAGATAACCACTCTATCAGAAAGAGGCAGTGCTGCGACAGAGGTTTACATAGAGTGCTGTGGGAGTATGGAGGATGTGATGAATAACTGAGCCTAAGAGCATCATATGTGTGTGTGTGGTTTATGTTAAGATTTCATAGAACAGAAGGTTTTTGAGCTGAGACTTGGAGTGTAGGTTTTGCTAATAATTAGAGTAGAGGAGATATTGGAATTTCATCAAATGTCAAGACAGGACAAAAGCATATTTGACAGTTATGTTATTTGAAGGAGACTGCAAATAGCTTGGAATGGGTGGAACATAAGGTCCACATACATTATGGAAGGGTGAGAACCTAGCAAAACAAGAGATAAAAAGATAAGAAAGCTCTTTTGGTAGTGAAACAAGGAAGAGATTGGGTCCCAGCAAGGAGGTTTGTTATCATCAAAGGAACCTGTTAGATCTGACCAGCAAAGTAAACTTCACTGACTTTGAGACCAAATGCCAGTCAAACATTTGCAACCCAAATCTTTCTGATCTACAAGGAGATCTCAGCATTCTTCTCTGCATGTAAAAGAATCTAAGATCTTATCAGAGTAGTGGACATTTCTTCTGTTCAGACTCATTTGTTTACAGGGACTGTCCCAGTGCCTGAACAAGTAACTCTAAAGTGGAAAAGGCTCCTTTCCTCAAAAAGAGAGGGCTCCTGGCTTGAATTGGAAAATGAGTCAGATAAACAAGACAGGCAAACCTTAAGAAATTGGTATCACTAAAATCTGTTCTACTCTTCCAACGTTTTTGTTTGACTTCATTGTTGTCTTGATTGATAAAGAGACTTCATTAACAAGCATGACAAACATTTCAGTGACACAGCCAACTGTGTCAAGCCAAGATGAAGAGAGAGTAGATGTTTAAAGTGTGCTGTCTTCTTCACACGACCTATTCTTTAAAGGGAAAATTCTTTAAAAGGGAGAGAAAACTTTGAATAGCACGTTCAGTTGAGAACATCTGAAAAATGGCAATTCATCACATCTAAAGTTCACTGATCATGAATGTGGTATTTGTATTTTGGATGGTCTTTTACTTGATCGGTTTCTATCAGCAGTAAAAAATCTGAATGATTGGGCTGAACAGGTTAGAACACCCACAGATGGAAATGAGATGTTCCTGATACACATATAACCTGCCTAGAGAAAGTTTAACTTCCTCTTCAAGTCTTGTGATTGGAACCCAGGGCTGTCAGTCTATGGGGATATAAATTCACTGCTTCTTACTTTCAGAATTCCCTGGATGAAGTTCTACTATGACCTTTAACTTATACAGTTGTTATTTGTCTCATGGAATAGTTATGGGCTCAATGATGGAAAATTGCGATGTCATGGTTACCCCAATGCATTTGATGATGGTGCAATGATCAAAAAGATGCCGGTGATGACAATTGAACGTCCCTTTGCCTTCCCAGCCTCCTTCATATATTCTCAGGCATAGGATGACAAAGGGAAGTCCACGAGTCACATGAAGAAAGACTGTAGTCATGGGAACAGGAACAGGAGCTCCTCTGTTTGCCTCCACCCCTCCCTCCAGGCCATCACACCGTTCTACCTCCCCCTCATGCTGTGCCCTTGAATTCCTCCACCATCTTTCCACCGATCACTATCCTCTGCCCAAAGCTCTTCCAATGACTAATTCCATCTAAACCAATGCTCAAAAATGTGTCTGGCATAGTCTGTGTTCCAATACAGTGGTATCTCAGTACTCATCATTAATTTGTTTCAGAGCCCAGGACAAGTCCTGAAACCCACAAGCACTGAATAACGAAGCATTTTCTCTTGCAGGGCAGTGTAGTAACTCATACAAGTTCTAGCAAGTGCGACAAGTCCCAGGCAAGCGACAAGTGCTGAAACATTTATTTCTTGTCAAAATGCAAGAGTACAGGGTTTGATGGGAGTTCTGAAATGATGAATACTGAGGTATGACTGTAGTTACTGAATAAGATAATACCCTCTAAATCTTCCAGTGTAATAGAACATTAGGGGAGTGTCTTGTTGAATGAAATAACTCTTAATGTAGGGAGAAAAGAGCAAGTGTTTTAGCATCACATCAGCCTAGGAAGATAGTAATGCCTATCTTGAATGTTTTTGTGAGTATTAAAAGAGGCAATGTGTATAAAAATGCCAAGCATAGTGTCTGGAACATACAAGAACCTCAATAAATGCTCACTTCCCTCCTTTCTATCTTATGTGGCATTTTAGGATAATAAATAATAGGGAGTAACTAATCTATGATGTGTTTGGATGTCTTAGAAGAGACAGAGATACACAGCAGTCATTGGGAAGGATATTGTTAGGAATTTCTAAAGGAAATAAATGTTTCTATGGTTATTTTTCTTGGTTGGGGTTTAAGAGGAAATTCATGTTGTCCATCAGTTATACTTACCAATTTGGTCTAATTGGCAACTACCCCAAAATGAATAAAACAAGCGGGAATCAAGAGAGAAAAACGGCAGGCATCCTGTCAAAAAATAAAATCTTTGAAATTTCTACAACCCAATGGTTGGATACACATTTTATTAAAGCAGACTGATCACCCAACTTATATAAACTTACACCTGTGATGGCAACCCAAGTTGCACATTCAGACTCATGCAAAGCATCAAGTAACCCTCCTGCACCATCTATAGGTGTCTCATCACTTCTTCAGTTCTGTAAATAGGTCCTTAAAGTCAACATTCCCTTTGCTGGAGGAAGTATCCTTCACTCTTCTGTTTCAGCCTAGAAGATTGCTGTGATGGATCAAGGGTTGAGTCAATTCACGTAAGGTGCCTGAATCAGTTCTTAGTACTTAGTAAATTCCTCAAGAAATGTGAGTTGTAATATTAGTTATAATAATAATTATGAATCTTTCAATCCTGTATCTTTCAAGACTGAACAGGAACTGGATGCTCCCTCCCCTACTTTTAAAAACATCTTTCTAATTTCTGGAGATATGTGTCCTATTCTCAGGTGATTAGCTACTTTTGACCTAAAAGAAGCACTTTTTCAGAGACTAATG
>VMDR010018492.1:0-19135 GCA_007922815.1 Macrotus californicus
AGGCCATTGTTCCACTGATGAAGCAGAAATGTGAGAGCATATTCTACTATGTCAAAGACGTATGAGAATTATAAAAAGGACATGGAGAAGTTGATGGATTTCTGTGTATTCTGCTGAGCTAATAATAAAGAGAACTAATTTGAGGGGGATAAAACTCAGGTTTCTCCCAAGCTTCTAATGTTTTCAAAATGTATTTGTCATATCGCTTAAAGGCTTATAATAATAATGACCTAAGTTCTGTTTATTTTTCTCAAAAAAGGAATAAACATTTGAGGAGACAATTCTGTATTCCTTGAGCAAGAAGAAGCTGTCCTTGTATTGTGTGAATAATTTAACCAGAATCAGTGCCCACTATTCAGGGAATGGTTTATATAACCTTTGGGTCAACTTGTGCTTCATGGTGCACTAAGCTTTTGACACTCACCTCTATAATCCAGAGACAGATTTGTTATTTGTAATACCAGATATTGACTGCAACCTTTCAAAACAGGAACCTCCCTTATCAGATTACAGAATGTTAGAGCAAAAGAGAACTGACAGATGACCTCGACTAAGCCGCCATTTTATAGACGAAGAAATTGAAGCACAGAATGACTTGCTGATATCTCACCAAGCTGGGACAGAAACTGGCCTGGAGCTCAGCTCCTGGCTCTCAGATCCACGCTCCGTCACTGATGTCATGTAGTCTGTCTCTCACTTTTTGGTAAACGAGTGTGTTAGGCACTGAGAAGGTAAAAATGAGACATAATACTTGACATCAAGAAGCTCAAAATCTAATAGGGAGAATAGATATATAGACACCCTCTCCAAAGCATTATATTGAACTCTGCACACTGTTGCTAGAATGATCCCCCTAAAAATAGAAATTAGAATATTTTGTCTGTTTCTACTTGAAAGCCTGCAGTGGCTCCTCATTCTTGTCAGGTAAATCCTCCTCCTTGTTTTCTGACCTCTTGATGTTGATGTTGAAGATCAGCCATAGAAAACCATTTGCTTTTCCCTAAATGTCACATGCTGTTCTATCTTGCTAGGACTTGGCTCATACAGCCCCTTGTCTGAGTACCCTCTCCTCATCACCCTCCAGAAGGGTTATCTCCTTATGATACCTTTCCGTAGGTTCATCTCCTCTAATCTCCATTCTTACAGGTGGAATTAACCACTCCCTCTTGTTTACTGTCCACTGTGTCCTGCTTACACTTCTCCTGTAGCACCTATTGTGCTTTGTAACACTGATTTAAAAAATACATAAATGTATTTGCTGTTTACACATATGTATTTCTCTGCTAATTGAAGGCTCCTTGATGGCAGGACCATCTTGTTTGTATCTCTAGAACATAGCTCAGCATCTGGCTCATAAAAACTCCACGGAATGAACTGCCCATAGAGGCCCTTACAAAGAGCTGTGGCAATGTAGTGGAAGGAGCCCTGACCTGTACTTGGAGGAGCTGCCTCAAGAGATAAAGTATGTGGGCCACATCTTAAATGATTAGTAGCCCATCAAGGCAGAGGGTGGGTGTTGGTTCATATCTGGTGGCAAGAACAGAATGTACACAGGTGCAGAGGCCTGAGAAATGGTGGAAATGGTGGCATGCTTGAGAAATGTTAAGGAAACCTGAGAGGATGGACTGTGGGATATGTTGTTAAACTAGAAGTATCTACAAAAGACAGTCAAGGCCTGTACGTGAGATTTCTGGTAATTCACGCTAAGAAAGGAGGTTTTTTGTTTTTGTTTTTATCCTCATCCAAAGACACTTTTTCATGGCTTTTAGAGAGAGAGGAAGGGAAAGAGAGAAAC
Source organism: Macrotus californicus (assembly GCA_007922815.1). Taxonomy (NCBI): domain Eukaryota; kingdom Metazoa; phylum Chordata; class Mammalia; order Chiroptera; family Phyllostomidae; genus Macrotus; species Macrotus californicus. The sequence continues at coordinate 1,796 of VMDR010018492.1, forward strand.
AACAATGTGAGAAACATCAATTGCCTGCTTCCTATATGTGAATGGACTGGAGGTTGAACCCACAACCTAGGTATGTGCCCTGACCAGAAATTGAACCTGCAACCCTTCGGCTACAGGACAACACTGCACCCAACTGAGCCACACTGGCCAGGACAAGAAAGGAGTTTTGACTGTATTACAAGGAGCTAGTAAAAGAGTTGTGAAGGTCAGTATTCAAGAGTATGAATAATTGGATGTGCCTGTCGAGAGATAGGACAATGCAGCAACTGAGCAGAGGCTGCTCTAGAGAGGGTTGGGACTGGCAGTTCTGAGTCCAGTGTGACAGTGCTGATCTGAGGGTTCAGAGAACTGAGAATGGTCCTGGTGAGAAGTGATGGGAGCCAGCAGCAAGGCAGTGGAGATGTAGAAAAAGAGAATGATTGGAGAAATACAACAGTGGTGGAATGATGAGTGGTGACCCGTTAGAGATGAGGAATGAGCGAGAGGAGTAAAGAGTGATTCCAGCCCTGGCCAGGTTGCTCAGTTAGTTGGAGCGTTATCCCATACATCAAAAAGGATGAGGATTTAATTCCCAATTGGGGCACATATCCAGGTTGGGGGTTCAATCTTTGGTCAGGGCATGAACAGGAGGGTCAATGTTTCTCACATCGATCTCTCTCTCCCCCTTCCTCTCTCTCTCTAAAATCAATAAACATATCCTCAGATGAGGATTAAAAAAAATAAAAAGAATAATTCCAAGCATTTATCCTGAATGTTTAAATGAATGACAGTGTCCTGATATGGAATACAGGAAGAAGAAGTTTTTGAAAAAAAGCAATAAATTGAATTTGTGATGCTTGTGAGATACACACAAGGTATTGAGAAAGCAGTTGGAATTATGTGTCTCATACCCAAGGAAAAGTATAGGTTGTGAGTTTACCTAGATGATAACAGAGTTCCTAGGAGAGGATGAGAGCACCTGGAGCTCATGGGAGTGAGAGAAGAAGCTCTCAGACAAGGCCCTTGGAAATGGAGGAGAGAGAGTAAGACAGCCAAGATTAAATTGGAATAGACAAAGAAGTAGGAACAGATCCAGCATGGAGTCATGGAAGCCACAGAAAAAGAGAGTTTATTCCACAGGGAAGAAAGAGTTAGTGGTGTTCAAACCAGAGAAAGGATAAGGAAGATGACGACTGAAGAAAGGTCCTGGAAGAGCTATAATAAAAGGCTGCAGGCATGCTCATTGGGGGCTGGAGGAAGTCCAGCATAAGCCAGCCCCAGGGCTGAGCCAGTGAATCAGAGACAAAAGGCTCCTATTTCCTAGTCCCACCCAGTTTATAAGCTTGAGGTTGAATTAAACTATAATTTACGCTAAAATGGCTTCGTCTATTTAGGGCTAGTGAAATTGAGGTGGTTGGACTATTCTGGCAAGAACTTGATAAAGAATTGAAGGGCTTTCACATTAATTTTATTCTTCATTTGTATGAGTTGGGACTGGGTAAGGAGGTAGCTGACTAAAGAAGAGAAAAAAAAAAAAAAAAACAGAAAAGGGAAGGGGAACAAAGTATTTGCTCTTTAAAAAGGTGATGTGCCAAACAGCAGTTCTAGAACTTTTATCCTCCTGTCTCCACAAAGACTAGGGTCTTTTTATAGGAAAACTATAAGGTAGCATGACCAACATAAGCTTCAGTGGACTAGCAAAAAAATGTGATCACCATATCATTTGTTTCAGATTCCTCAAAACAGTTTTAGTAAGGGACTTAGTAAGTTTGGGGATTCAAAGTGTGGTCTGTGGACGGTGTTGAAATTAAGAGTACAGAAATGGAGAGGAAGCACTTAAAAATTGTCAGAGCAAATTAAGAATGCTGTGACGTACAAGCACTTACTTCATCAGTGGACTGACTCATTGTTGAGCAATGAGGTATGGGTGAGTTTGGGTGTTGTAAAATTCACACAGGGATTCACATGGGGCATGACCTGGGCTCTCGTCATGTACGAGAGGAACAGGTGCCACACCATAGTAGTTTGGAAATTAAAAAAAAAAGCAACTAAACAACAATAAACCCACAGGTGGTTTGAGAAGCACTGCTTTTAGATCACAACTCATTTGTAAGTTAAACTTCTTATAGTTACCTTGGGACAAGGTAATTGGCAGAGAATTGAGCACATACTAAAAAATTTAGATATAAAGTGAAAGGAAATTGGAAGTAATTGTAGAAGATGTAAATTGGTGTTGGAAATGTCCAAAATTACCTTCTGAAAAGACTTTCTAGATTAAATGCAAGATAGTTTATTTTTTAAATTGTTTTGTTCATTACAATAGCCCGCAGGCCTGTAATAGTACTTGGTACATGGTAGGCCCTAAGTAAATATCTGTTGGATATTTAGTTAGTTGTTCTAACTGCAATGTAGAGAATAAATTGAGTAGGGAAAAGGCAAGCATTAGACAAAACAGTTAGGAGAACTTAAGGACGTTCTAACTATAGGTTGATGGGACTAGTCAGCCTAGTGAACACTAAAATAAAGAAGATACAGATCTAAGAAATATTGAGAGAAATCTCTAGTTGTCCTCATCTTAGTAGGCAGCATGTCTATCCATTAGGGTCCGGTTTAGAAATCTGGGGTCGTCCTTGACTCTTCCTGTTGTCTTTGCACCCAGTTTTCTGTCACTCTCTGTCTCTAACAAGACTTCTCCTTCTCCTTCTCACACGACTTTAGTTCAGGCTGCAGCTCCTGTGCCAGCTCTTTCACAATAGCTTCCTAAAAAGTCTCCCTGACAGGCTTCCCCCTGTTAGCCTTTCTTTCAAAACTGAAAATCTGGTATTTTTACTCTGTTGTTTAAAACCATTAAGTGGCTCCCAATTTATCTTCTAAACTTAAGCAACACCCAAATCCTCTAGTAGTACGGCCCCTTTCAAGGCCATATGTCATCTGGTACTTGCCTCACACTCCAGCCTTTTCTTCTGCTCCTTACCTGGTGATCCTTGAACGTCAGCAATGTGAAGCTAGCCGTAACCCCTGCCCTGAGGATGTGCATGCTAGTTTGTGCTTCTGTGCTTCTGCTATTCTGTTTGCCTGGACTGCCCTCCATCCCCATGCCCTGTCTACTGCTGTACCTGTATTCATTTCCTATGGCTGCTGCAGTAATTTACCACACACTTAGAGGCTAATAAAATGACATGATTTTATCCTCTTAGCTTTTTGGAAATCAGAAGTCTGAAATGAGTCTTTTGGGGCTAAAACCAAGTTGTTGGCAGAGCTGCATACCTTTAGGAGACTAGGAGAGAATCTGTTCTTTGCCTTTTCCAGTTTCTAGAGGCTACCCACATTTTTGGGCTATGGCCACATCATTCCCACCTCTGCTTCCATTGTTGCATCTCCTCTGGCTCTGACACTCCTGACTCCATTTCTTATAAGGATCTGTGTGATTACATCAGGCCCACTTGGATGGTCTATAATCTTTCCCTCTTTCCTGAATATAATCACATCTGTAGAGTTCCTGTTGCCACATAACGCAACATACTCCCAGGGTTAGGACATGGACATCTTTGGGGAGCCATTATTCTGCCTGCCACACCATCCAATGCCCACCAGTTTGTTAAAGCTCAGCTCAGATATCATTTTTCTCTGAATTGTCCTGTTAATCCTTTCACACAGAACTGGTCACTCTCTATTTTGTGTCATATACGTGCTGCCATCACTGCAGGGATTAGCTTGTATTGCATACCTGAAAATTTTCTCTACTATACTCTGAGGTCTTGAGGGGGAAGCTTATTTGTCTTTGTGTTCCCAACACCTAGTACAGTACATGACATGTAGTAAATATGAACAAAATTTATTTTTAGAAAACGAATGTGCCAGGCACTATGATGAGCCATTTTCATGAACCCTGGAGATGTGGATTTAAATGGTGACTGAAGCTAGTGTGTCCTGACTCTCCAGTGTCATCTCCTATCACTCCCACCTCCACCCTTCCAGCTTTATTCTCACATCTACTATCCCTTGAGTCACGTGGACTTTCTGACCCTTGTTTTCCTTGCCATTCCCATTCCCATTCCCACTCTCTAACTGCATTGTTCTCCCTCCAGCTTTTCTGTTTTGTGAATCTTTATTTATTCTTCAAGGCAAAAATAAATTTTTTTCTTTTGCAATGCCTTTTATAATCTCCTCAAGAGAGAATTAATCATTTCCTCATTTGGTTTGCTAAGATATTTTTTATTCATATCTGTGTTACATATCTCACATTGTGTTTTGCTTGGTAATGTACATATCCATTCTCCCACAAGAGTGTATAAGAACCATATCTTGTTTATAATAGTGCTAGACATATAGCAAACGATCAATAATATTTATTAAATTAAACTGAGCATGTGCATGCATGAGCATGGAGGGCCATAGGAAGGAATCAAAGATAAAGGATGCCCTTGATAAAGCTAAGCAGGAAAGAGGAGATGGACATGATACTCACAGAGTGTCAGGAGACTCAAGGAAGCAGAGTGTGATGAAGAGCAGAGTTAGAGTGACTAGCCTCTAATAAAGAGGAGAGCATGAGCAGCAGCACCAAAGGCCACTGAGGTGCTGACCCGGGAAATCAATGAGAAAGGCCACTGAAAGATCCTAATGGTTTTAGGAGGCATAGCTTTTAGACTGCTCATTCAGGGCCCTGGGTCCACTCTGTTTTTAGGTTGGGAGAGGAAGGATAATAGAAAAGATAAATGACTTGAGGAAGAGGAAAACCAGACTTCTTATTCCATCCATCTGTTCGAATGCCTGAGGACATGACACCACAGAACAGCTCCAAGTCAGGTTGGAAGGCTTGGTGCTTTCACCTGTGACAGAGGGTTCAAAGCATGGGGTGATGTGGGTAGTTCTCAGGGAACACAGGAAACGACTTGATGTGTTCCCTTTTACTAATCAGATGTTTTCATCAACGAGCAGTAGTCAGCGTAGTTGTCCAGGGGCCCACTCTTCGGATCAAAGGTGAAATGGCTAATCTGGCTGCAGCTCTGAGAGCAAATTCTCTCTCATGGAACTTTGCTGGGTATTGGGCTTTCTCTGTAGAGGCATTCTCTGACCCAGTGGAGCAATATTCTCCACGCCTCGGCTTGCCTTGAACTTTGCTCTCCTGCCTTCCACCAAAACTACCTTCAGCTGCATTCTCCAACCTATATCTTGCTTAGCTAATTTCTATGGCCAGCTGTCTGGATTTTTTCCCAAATTGATTTCATCTAGCATCTAGTTCTGTGATCTGCTTCTGTTGTGTCTACTCTGTTCTGATAGGTCATGCATTCTCAATGGGAGTGAGAATGGTTTTTGATAGGATAAAAGACAACTTAATTTTTTAATGTATAGTGCAGATATAGTACCTAAATTGATACAATAATACATCTGTGGTATTAAAATGTTATGAGGAACAATTTTAAAATGTCTAAAAAGGCTACTTAGGAGGGCAATATAGGGTGAGGGGGAGGGGAGGTTGAGAAACACTGTGATACATGATGAGGCCAAAATTTGAATTACAAGAGGAACATTAGAAGAGTGGATGGTGAGGAAATGGAGGTAGCCAGGGTTGGTTACTTGCCTGAGAAGTAGATTATGGAGAAGGTTCCAATCTGGCAAACAAATTTTGAGTGTTTATGATGTGCCATGAACTGTGTGAAACCCTTTCACATTTGTTAGCAGAAAGTTTCTCCTTATTTTACTCTCAATGTGCCTGTTCCTTTTAGGAACAACAGCGACAGTTTTCGATGAGGTAGTAGCCTACCTATCTCCCCTCCGCTTCAGCGGTTTTTATGCTAATCATGCACTTGGAGGCAACTCCTCATTCACGTTTTGCAATATAATAAAATGAAACACACAGCCCAGCTTGTGTTTGTAGAAGCTCCTTTCATGGCAGCCTTTCAAGGGGTTGGGCAATTTAAAAGATGCAATTGTAATCATGACTAACTCATTAAGATGCTTCAGGGAAACCTGAATATCTTTAACCTACTTCTGAAAAGAGAGGCAAGGAAAATACAAGAGTGAGAATAATCCAAGGAAAACAATTTCAACTCTTTGAACAATAGACAGACTCTAGAACCTCCTGAGCTTAAGAGAGGACAGGACCAGAAAAAGTCTTCCTTAGAGGAGGCCTGGCAATCACTTTTGTCTACGTGCTCTTCTAGAGCATGACCTTTATTTGGTTGTTTGTTTTGACTTTTAAAATGCTTTTCTTTGTTCTCTCATAGCATTCACTAAGAATTTACCAGTAAGTCTTTGCATTTATACTAGTCAGATCGTCTATGCCACGTATTCATCTCCTGTACTTGACTCCTGAGCTTTCCTTCTCTCCTACTTTCCTACTTTGTCATGAGTGCTGAAGCAGGGATGATGTTGTTGGGGTGGAAAACTGAGGGGAGAAGATGGATGAGCCACAATGTCCACTTTGAATCTATAGCCAACTCTTGGCAGCTTATCCGTGGTAAATCTTGTTTTCAGCTTCTTGTTGACTTTATCACCCACTCTGTGTGCTTAACTCTCTGATGGATGTTATCATTAGCTCTGTTTATTCATTATGCCAAGAGCACCAGTTGAACAAGGAACTATTCAGGAAAATCTACTCTTTAAGGGTCAAGTTGACCAGAAAAAAAAGGAACATTATTGTTTTATTAAAATTGGCTTTGTTTCAGAAATAATCATTTACATTTAGACAAACTAGTTGTGTGTACAATCACAGTCCTGTTCCTTTTTCCTGTCATACTTTGTACTCCAGAAAGAAGAAAACACATAAAGGGAGGGTTTTATTTTATTTTATTCTTTTATTCCTCACCCAAGGGTATGTTTATTGATTTTTAGAGAGAGAGAGAGAGAGAGATCAATGTGAAAGAGAAACATTGATTGGTTGCCTCCCATACGCACACTGCCTAGGGATCGAACCTGCAACATAGGTATGTGCCCTGACTGGAGATGGAACACTCAACCTTTCGGTGTACAGGATGATACTCCAACCAACTGAGCCACCCAGCCAGGGCGAAGGGAAGATTTTAAAACACTAAAGGGAAGATTTTAGTATATGTGCTCCCAAAGAGAGCACTAAGACGCAGTTTTAAAGCCCAAGTGTCCATCAGTAGATAAGTGAATAAAAAAGCTGTGGTACCTTTACACAATGGAATACTACTTTGCTGTAGAAAAACAAGAAAATCTTACCCTTGTGACAGCATGGATGGACCTAGGGAACATTATGCTAAGTGAAATAAGCCAGTCAGAGAAAGACAAGTATCATATGATTTTATGCATTTTTGGAATCTAGTGAACAAAATGAACTAACAAGCAAAATAGAGACAGACTCATAGAGAACAGGCTGACAGCTGTTGGAAGCAGGCTGGGAGGGGGAGTGGAGGGATAGAGAAAAAAGAGAAAAACTCATGGATGTAGACAACAATATGGTGATTGCTTGGGGGAGGGAGTGGGGCGAGGTAGAGGAAGGTATAGGAGGGATAAATGGTGATGGACAGAGACTTGACTTGGGGTGGTGAACACACAATACAGTGTACAGATAAAGTGCTCTAGGATTGTGTACCTGAAACCTGCATAATTTCGTTAACTAGTGTCATCCCCATAAATTCAATGGAAAAAAAAATGAAACAACAACAAAAAAACATGGCTTTGAGTAGGAGTTTGAACCACAGGTAAATGCGTGGCTGTAGGGGGCAGGGAAACATCTCTGCTTAGGTGCATGCGACTGAGAGGATCCATTGACTATAGGAGAATAGCAACAAGGAACACTGGTGGGTAATTAGGTAGCTTTTCCAGTTCTGGACCATTTTCACACTGTGACCTCAATATATTTTTGTAAGTTTTACAAATTCTTGGAGTATCAGACATACCCACTCAAACAATTCTTTCAATAAAATGAATATTTCTAGGCTGCCCTTGAAATCAGGACATCTTGAATTTAAGCCCTGTTGTGACATTGGCTGTCTGTAACTTTCACCCTTTTTAGTTCTCCAAGGTGTTATGAATAATGGAAAACACACAGGCTTTGGAATTATTACAACATGGGTTCAAGTCCTACCCCTACCACACTTATTAGATTGTTGACCTTGGAAAATTCATTTAACTCCTTTGGAGCCTCTCCATTTATTTGTTAAATGGAGATAAAATGACTTTCCTTGTAGGAATGTTATAAGGGGCTAATGAGATCATGTATGGAAACATTTAGTACACAGTAGTCACTAAATAAATAGCTGCTCTCATAGGAATACCTGCACAAATGTAGGAAAAGGCTAGGTGATAAAAGGCATGGTTGTCTGAGCTCATTAGCTGCTAGATGCTTCCTTGGCCACATAGAAATTCAGGCCTCTTTTATTTCTGCAGTATCTGGTCACCACAAAAATCAGAATGTGCAGGAGTGAGACAGAGGGAGAGAGAGAGGGAGGGAGAGGGGGAGAATGAATAAGGAGGCTGGAAAGGGTGTGTTCTCCCCAGAGGCAGAGAGTGTGTAGCGTTCCTTCAGCAGCAGGACAGAAAGAAGAGGTGAATGGCTGCCTGCTGGTGATATGCTCACCAAGCCAAGCAACCAAAGCACTTCCTGCTTAGTCTACACAGATGTTGCTCCTTGGCTCTGGATAAGTCCCCTGAGAGTAGTTTGTCAAATACAAGAAAGGCAGCTGCATAACTGCCTTGTCCATGGAGCTGACAAACTGGTATGTCATCAAAGAAAGAGGGAGTCATGGGAAATAAAGGCCTGTGGTTCATCCTCACAGTCAGGGAGTCAGGTAGGTGTGAGGTGGCACCTTTGCTCTTGCTCATTAATGAAGTTTTTCTTCGTGTTCTCCTCCTCCCCTTTGCCTGCCTGCCCACTGCCAGGTTCCACTGGGTAGGCAGCAAATGCCTACTCAAATCATTAATTATGTATTGCGTGTGTACCCAACATTCATTCAACACACCTACATTGAATGTCTTCTATGAAAACAAAAATAATAAAATAGATGGGTTGTAAAGTACAGCATGGGGAATATAGTCAATAATATTATAATAACTATGTACAGTGTCATGGTCACTAGACTTACTGTGATCACCTCATAAGGTATATAATTGTCTCACCATTATCTTATACACCTGATACTAATATCGTGTTGTATGTCAATTATAGTTTTAAAATAAATTAAAAAATAATAAGAATCAGACTGTGCACTCAGGTAGGTCTCAATACAGTAGTCACATGTTCAACTAATTGTTAAATGGTATATACAATATGCAGGAACCAACTGTAGAGGATCTCAGGAAAAGGAACAACCAAACTGAGGAAGGTTTCACAAAGGAGATGACCTTTGATCTAGGCCTTAAGCTAGAATCCCACAGGTCATGGAGAAGATGGGGTGGATGAGCAGAGGGACTAAGGGCATGCCAGGAACAAAAAGTGCATATGCAGAGATGAAGAGTATGTTAACTCACAGCATATCTGGGAATGGGTTGGTAGGTTGATGTGTCTGGAACAAAGACTGCAATATGGAGCAGCAGCAGGAGAGAGGTAAATGTGACCAGAATGACAGTTTTTTTCCCCCCAGCCTATGGAATTTGGGCTCTACCCAGAGGGATTGGGGAGCCACTGGTAGGTTTTAAGTATAAAGTGGTAGGGTTATACTTGTATTTTGGACAATTTTGTGGCCTTCAGTGTAGTGAATGGATTGGAAGAAGGTGAGACCAGAAACTGGAAGATCATTTAACAAGTCATCAATTGTATCAAAATGCTGCCAACTGGTCCAGGAGGATGAGGACTGAGGAGTTCATTGGATTGGCAGTGGAAGATCTTTGGTGACATCTAAAAGTAATTTTACTAGACTAATTCAAGCAGAAGCCATGTTACTAAGCCAGTGGTTCTCAAAGTGTGGCCTCCAAACCAACAGCACTGGTATCACTTGGGAACTTGCTAGAAATGCAAATTACCCAGCCTCACCCTAGACCCCACTCCAAAGCTTTGGATGGAGTCCAGAAATTTGTATTTTTATGTGCCCTCTGGGTGATGCTGATGCATGTTAAAGTTTGAGAACCACGGCCTAAACAAATCTAACTCAACTCTTGCAGTAACAGAGCTGCCTGATATTCTCTAAGTAATTGTTAATATCATGGGTTCTTAGACCTCTGCATAAGTTGTTTTTTCTGTCAGTCACATGCTCTCCCCCATTCAATATATATAGTCTCTAACTGGCAGTGTCAAATTTATAGTTTAAGGCCTAACTCCTATAACCTCCCATGGAAGTTTTTCCAATGGCATCTCCAGACAGCCCTTCAATGGATACTTTTACACATATTTCTATTATGACACTTATTGTGTTGTGTTTTTTTTATTTATATTTGTCTCCCCACCGCCTAGAAACTCCTCAGGAGTAGGGAGTGCCTTGTTCATATCTATTTCCCCATTGTTTTCACATAGCAGACACCCAATAAATGTAGGGAAAGGAAGCTATCATGGGTTGAGGAGTAAGAACAGCAGGAGATAAACTATGTTTTAAGAAGTCTGGGAGTGAAAAGAAAAAGAAATTTGATTGAGCCAAATTTAATGTGTGTGGTGTATAATGCATTAAGGCTGAAATTAAATTGTTGGCTGAGGCGATTAAATCAGTAAAGAGATGAATGACAATGACAGTGGAGGCAAAAGGATAATGAATGGCAAAATGGTCTGGCAAAATGGTTTTGCAAAAGTTAGAAGTGAGTGAAATCAATAGCAAAACAGAAGGATTAGCACTAGAGTGAAGGAAAGACTTTTCTCCGAGATATAAGGACAGGGGTGAAGGTGGGTGCATGAGAGATGAATTGTGAGGCTGAGAGGGAGGGTTGAGGAAGTTTTTAAATGGCCTCCCAGTGTAGAAGTGGGAAGGCTAGGGAAGGTTTTACAGGGTAGGTGATATTTGAGCTAGGAGATATCTTTATTGAAGTGGGAAGTGAAGCCTGTTGCTGGGAAGGAAACAGGGAACAGAAAGAGGGAAAGAGGCCCAGAAGAGTGATAAAGTCTTATGAATGCCATGGAGGTAAGTGAGAGGGGATGGTAGGTGAGCTTAAAGGGCAGCAGCAGGGGGTTCTTTGGGGCTGATCCATTTCAGCTGCTGAAGGGCCCACCCATTCACCCCACTGGACTTTGGTAATATAAGCAATATGGGAGGATTGTCTGCAGGGGCTGTCTCAGCAGTAAGCTAGACAACTCTGGACACAGAGCCCAATACTAACATAGAGAGTATTCTAGCTCTATTTATCATCATTACTGAAACAAAATGCAGAAACTAACAGTGCTGCATATGACAACTTTGTAGCAACAAAGGAAAAGATATATGATATATGATTAGCTGATAAAGCAGGATAAAAACTACATATATGTCTTCATTATAACTATTTGAAATGTGCATATGAAGGAATAACTAAATAAAATACTCCCAAATGCTATCAGTAGTGGTATTATAGGTGATTTTCTTTTAATTTTTAAATATTTTTTTTGTTTATACTTGAAACAAAGAAATGGCAATAAATAGAATTGGTTCTTTCCTTACTGGCTTTGTTTTTGATTAGGTATACTAAGAGGAGAGTATTTCAAAATAAAATTGTAGTGTGGAATGAACCTGAAAAATTGTCTAATTTTCTCTCATCCCAGGGGCAGAAGTAGGAATATGACATCCTTGAGTTACCCCAGGGTTGGAGGCTGACAAAGCAAGAGATTGGGCATCACACTATAGGGGAGCACAAAGGACATATGTGATCAAGCCTTTGTCCCAAGAAACTTTGGAAACCAGGTGTACAATAAATGATTACAGGACAACTTATTCTGTGCTCAAGTGGGTCCCTGAGGCAGAGACAGGTGGGGAGGCAAACATGCCATTCAGAGGTCAATTGTGTGCCACTGGAGGTGGTCAGATGGACCTGGGCTGTGCCACTGTTTATAGCTGTGTGCTTTTGGGCAACTTCTCAGGTTTCACTTTGTAAAGTGAGAATAATAATATCTACTCATAAACCGGTTGGAGCATTATAAACAATAAAATAGGTGAAGTGCTTAATTCAGTACCTGACACACAGTAAGCACTCCATAAATATTTATTGCCATGATGATTATTGTGATTATTATGCACAAATATTGATTATGCAGGGACCTGATTTGGACTGGGGGCATTTTGAGTTCTTTGGAGAGAATTCAGGGAGGTGTCTGATGATACTGAGGGCAGTTCTCTCTCGCTACTAGAACAATGCTATGGGTTCGCCGCAGGCCTTCAGGAGGGAAGAAGATGTGCAAGGAGGAACTCCACGTTGGTTCTTCTTTTGCTGGTGTTTGTGCTGCTTCCCCACTTCTAAACAGGTGCATATTACTTCAGAGCACCCTTTCACCTTCCTCTCCCACTCTCCTGTTCTGGTTTTCTGTCTTGAACTCTTTTTACTTCCCTTTTCTCCTAAAAACCCCAAGTGGTGGAAGGGTAAGAAATGATACTACCTTTGACATGTTCCAAGTTTGCCTTTTTGAAACTTGAAGGAATTTACATAAGTCCATCTGTGTTCACACTATCCATTCCTTCACTTACTTAAAAAATAATTATACCCTCCCACTACTAACCTCCTCCCAGAACTAAACTGGAAATACAGCTAAATTAAAGAATAATCACCCTGAATCACCAACTAAAGTCTAGCTGAAGAGGAGTCTTATAATGAAGGATTTATAGAAGAAGCCACATCAAGACTGGTAGAAGGGGCAGAGACACAAAAAGGGCTGGCCCCTCTCCCACAGACAATGTCTGAGGCTCCAGAAAGATACCTCAGCTGTGGGGGGTTCCACCCTGAAAAGCATGGGGCCTGAACCCCAGGCTGGGTTCCCCAGCCCAGAGCATAAGAGGTAGGAAGAAGTGACCACATAACATTTGTCTATAAAAAGCAGCAGGGTTTCTGTTTGCTGAGGAGAGAGGAAATCTTCTAGAGACATGGGCACCCTCTTAAAGGACCAACACACAAAATTTCATTCGCAGCCACTCACCTGGGCTCTGGTGGAGGGAAGGTAGTAAGGATTGGAGTCTCCTGGGAAGAGTGTGGGGTTTGGGGCTCTGGGAAATAAGCTGGGGGGAGGGCCACTGGGGATCCCTATGCTGACTTGTTCTCTGGTGCCGGTGTCCCAGTTGTCATCTTTCTTGGTCAAAGTACTTCCCTCCTAGCAGCATAAGCCTGGGAGAAAGCAATTATCCACCCTTCTGGAATCCCTTTGGCTCTACCCTGCAGATCTTAAGCCCTGTTAAAAAGATACCTGCATAGGCCAGGGTGAAGAAGTCTGGCCAAACTCAGGGGGTGTCAGTGACTGACTCCGGGATGGGGCTATTATCCCACTTTCCTGTGAACTTGACTGGCACTTCCCCCCACAGGAGAGCCAACAGAATCATCCTTCCAGCTTTTGGCAGACCCAACCTCTGGGATCCAGAGGCCCCACCTACTTGACTACTAGGGGTTCTGCCATGCCAAGGTCAGGGCAAAATCCAGGAGACTCAGCCATATGATTCTGGAGTAGGGATCAGATCCACCACCTTCCCTGAAGCCTGAACTGCACCTCCCTCTCATGTGATATTCACTAACCCCATCCTCTCAAATCCATCAGAGACTCTTTCAAGTGACTGATCCTAAAAGGCAGCTGGCAGGCAGAGGCAGGCAAAGGCAGATCTTTGGTTGCCTTGGGATGTTTGCTAACCTGCCCTTGGACCCAGTGCTGGTAAAAGCCAGACTTGGAGTAAAGCCTGTTCATACTTGTATGCAGCCAAGCCCAGCAGAGGCAGCCACAATCTGTGGATTGCTTGTAGCTTCAACAGGTTGCCAAGGGCCAGGCACAAACAGCATCTGACATTGGCCTGTACCAGAGTCCCTCCCAAATGGCCCAGAACCAACATACCAAGTGGCCATCTTCAAACAACACTGGAGCAGGATCCAATAAGCTTCACAAACAGAATATCCAAAGGGAGATTCTAGCAGGCACTGAACTCTCCTGAGGAAAAGTCTGCTTTTTTTCTCTTTTCTATTTTATTCATTTCTTCTTCTTTTTTCTTTTTCTTTATTTTGTATTTTATCTATCAGTATTAGTATTTTATTTTATTTTATTTTTTGATTAGCACCTGCACAGCAGCTTACATGCTGTGGTTTAAATTGAGCCTCACAGTCAGCCAGCCTGAGGGTTGATCACACACACAAATGGGACAACAGCAATCAAAATTCAATTATAACAGGAGGGCCTACAAAACCTACAATGCACAGGAAACATTCCTAAACACCCAGCTTAGGAAATCAAGACTGCAAAAAGACTGCACCACTGGGTCTCACAGGACACCTACTATATAAGGCCACCCCACAAAGACTGGGAGTCATAGTAGACCTATCTAATACATAGAAGCAAACACAAAATGCAGCCAAAATGGAGAGACAAAGAAACAGGCCCCAAATGAAAGAATATAAGGAATTTCCAGAAAAAGAGCTAAATGAAATGGAGGCTGGCAATTTATCAGATACAGAGTTTAAAGTAATAGTTATAAGGATGCTCAAGAAACTTAGTGAGAAATATAACAGTATAAAAAAGGATATAAAAACCATGAAAAATAACCAGTCAGAAATGAAAAATCCCATAGCTGACATGAAGAATACAATGGAAGGAATATAAAATAGGTTAGATGAAGCAGAGGATTGAATCGGTGATTTGGAAGGAAAGGCAGGGAAAAAAAAAAACCCATCAGAGCAATAAAAAGAAAAAGAATTAAAAAGAATAAGGATAGTTTAAGGAAACTTTGGGCCAACATGAAGCATAAAAACATCCACATCAAAGGGGTACAAAGAGGAGGAGAGAGAGAGCAAGAGATTGAGAGCCTATTTGAAGAAATAATTACAGAAAACTTCCCTAACTTGGTGAAGGAAAACAAACAAACAAACACACTAATCCAGGAAGTACAGAGAATCTCAAACAAGATGAACCCAAAGAGGCCAACACCAAGACACATAATTAATATGGCAAAGGTTAAAGACCAAGGGAGAATCTTAAAAGCAGAAAAAGTAAAGCAGTTAATTACCTACAAGAGACTGTTAATTACCTCATAGACTGTCAGCTGATTTCTCAACAGAAACATTTCAGCCCAGAAGGAATTGGCATGAAGTATTCAAAGTGATGAAAAGCAAAGAGGCACAACCAAGTCTACTTTACTGAGCAAGGCTAACTTTTAAAATTGAAAAAGAAAAAAAGAGCTTCTTTGAGAAGAAAAAGCTATAGGAGTTTGTTACTACCAAACCAATAACACAAGAAATGTTAAAAGGCCTGCCTGAAGAAGAAGGGGGTGGGGAGGAGGAGGAGGAGGAGGAGGAAGAGAAGGAAGAGAGGAGGAAGAAACTACAATCGAAAACAGAGGAACAGAGTTAAAAGAATAAAATGGCAACAAATATGTACCTATCAATAATAACTTTAAACGTAAATAGCTTAAATGCTACAATCAAAAGACATTGGGTAGCTGAATGGATAAGAAAGCAAGAGCCATATATATGCTGTCTACCAGAGACCCACCTCAGAATGAAAGATACATACAGACAGACTAAAAGTAAAGCAATAGAAAAAATATTTTGTGCAAATGAAAATAAGAAAAGCTGGGATAGCCACACTTATATTTGACTAAATAGACTTTAAAACAAAGGCTATAGTAAGAAAAAAAGAAGAGCACTACATAATTATAAAAGGAGCAATCCAACAAGAGGATATAACTCTGGTAAACACTTATGTACCCAACATAGAGCACCTAAATATGTAAAGCAAATCTTGATGGACATAAAGGGAAAGATTGATAGTAATACAACCATAGTAGGGGATTTTAACACCCCATTGACATCAATGGATAAGTCTTCCACACCGAAAATCAACAAGGAAAGAGTGGCCTTAAGTGGCACACTAGATCAGATGGATTTAACTGATATTATCAGACTATTTTACCCCAAAGCAATAGAATATACATTATTTTCAAGTGCACATGGAACATTTTCTAGGAGAGGCTACATGTTAGGACAGAAAACAAGTCTCAATAAATTTAAGAAGATTGAATTCATATCAAGCATCTTCTCTGACTATAAATGGTATGAAACTAGCAATCAATCACAAGAATAAAACTAAAAAACACACAAAATCATGGAGGCTAAATAACATGTTACTAAACAATGAATGGGTTAACAATGAGATCAAGGAAGAAATCAAAAGTTACCTTGAAACAAATGAAAATGAGAACACAACCACCCAAAAATCTATGAGATACAGTAAAAGCTGTCATAAGAGGGAAATTCATAGCATTACAGGCCTACCTCAGGAAACAAGAAAAATCTCAAATAAACAGTCTAAACTTAAAGGTACTGGAAAAAAACAACAAACAAAGCCAAAAGTGAGTATAAGGAAGAAAATAATAAGAATCAAAGCAGAAATAAAGAAAATAGAGTCTAAAAAAATACAAAAAAAATTAATGAAACTAAAGGCTGGTTCTTTGTAAAGATAAACAAAGTTGACAAACCTTTAACCAGACTCAAGGAAAAAAGAGAGAGGACCCAAATAAATAAAATCAGAAATGAAAGAGGAGAAGTAACAATTGTCACCAAAGAAATACAAAAGATTGTAAGAACATGTTACAAACAACTATATGG
Organism: Macrotus californicus; assembly: GCA_007922815.1. Lineage (NCBI taxonomy): Eukaryota > Metazoa > Chordata > Mammalia > Chiroptera > Phyllostomidae > Macrotus > Macrotus californicus. Next base: position 18,419 of record VMDR010018492.1, read on the forward strand.
CAACAAATTGGACAATCTGGAAAAAATGGATAAATTCCTAGAAACATACAACCTTCCAAAATTAAATCAAGAAGAATCATAGAATCTTAATAGACAGATTACAACTAGTGAAACTAAAGCAGTATTTAAAAACAAACAAACAAGAAACTCCCAATAAATAAAAGTACGGACCAGATGGCCTCACAGCTGAATTTTACCAAACCTTCCAAAAAGCTAATATTTATTCATCTCAAACTATTCCAAAAAATTCAAGAGAAGGGAAAACTCTCAAGCTTATTTTACAAGGTCAGCATTATCATTTCAAAATCATATAAGGACACTATAAAGAAAGAACATTATAGGCCAATTTTCCTGATGAATATAGATGCTAAAATCATCAACAAAATATAAGCAAACCACACCCAGTAACACATTTAAAAAGGTCATATGCCCTGATCAAGTGGGATTTATTCTGAGAATGCAAGGTAGGTAGAATATCTGCAAATCAATGAACATGATACACTACATAAACAAAATGAAGGATAAAAAACACATTGTCATATCAATAGATGCAGAAAAAGCATTTGATAAAATGTAGCACCTATTTATTATTTAAAAAAAAATTCTCAGCAAAGTAGGACTAGAGGGAACATACCTCAACATAAAGGCCATATATGACAAACTCACAGCCAACATCACCTCAATGGGCAAAAACTAAAAGCATTTCCCTTAAGATCA
>VMDR010018493.1:0-19134 GCA_007922815.1 Macrotus californicus
AATGGTTATTCCAACACCCTAAAAAAATTAACAAACACAATCCAGTGACACTAAAAGAATTATAATCAAGTGAAGCTTAGGCTAGAAATGTAATGATGATTCAATATTAGGAAATCTAATAGAAATATCATATTAATAGAAAACCATATGATTATCTCCATAGTCTTTCAAAAGGCATTTACAAATTCAATAACCATTTTTAATGAAAATACTCAATAAAGTAAGAGTACATTGACACTACTTTAACTAGATAAAATATCTGTATGTATCTCAGTTCAAAAGCCAGCACTAAAGATATTCCCATTAAATATCAGAATCAAATCAAGGATGCCCACCAATATCATCACTATCCAATGTTTCACTGTGGAATTAAATATGAAATTTGAAATAGAAAGAATTCATTTTTTAAAATGGAAGAGAAAATGGAAAACCATCACTATGTGCAGAAGACAATAAAATTAAATATTGGGAAAATTAAAGGGACCAATGAGTCAATTTTAAAAACTGCCAGAGGACTTACTAAAGTAATATAGCACAAAATTATTACATGAAAATCAGGAACTTTCATATACATATATTAACAGTAGTCAGTTAGAAGAAACAATGAAAGCAAGGACCTCTTTTTCAATAACAATCCAGAGATGAAACAGAAGTAAACAATGCAAAATGTGCAAGATTAAGGGAAAGAAAGCTTTAAAACATTTGCAGTCCGTTTGGGCTGCTGTGGCAGAATACCACAGACTGGATGGCGAAATTTATTTTTCACACTTCTGGAGGCCAGAAGTCCAAGATCATGACACTGGCAGATTCAGTGCCTGGTGAGAGCCAATTCTCAGGTTCAGAGATGGTGTCTGCAAGGGTATGTCTACCCCTCCTGACATGATGAAAGGGGCAAGGGGGCTCTCTGGGGTCTCCTTTATAAGGGCACTAATCCCACTCAGTAGTGCTTGCCCTCCTGACCTAGTCACTTCTCAAAGGCCCTACCCCCTAACAGCATCACACTGGGGGTTAAGATTTTAACATATAAAGTTTGGGAGAACACAATCAGTCAATGTATAGGAAGCATACAAAGGGAGACTTCTGACCATTTATCCCACAGATGTCCTGGCAGATAATAAAAAGATGTATTACAAGATTATTAATGACAGCAATGTCTGTAATTGCAGAAGATTGGCAATAACCGAAATGTCTATTAATGGAGAAACGGTTATTAAAAATATGGTATATACTTTGATTTATGCAAGAAGCTTTATGCAGCTGTAAACCAGAATAAGGGAACTTTCTATGTGTTGGTATGGAATGATCTCCAAGCTATAGTGTTATTTAAGATAGAAAGATGCAGAATAGAGTAGAAAACAATAGAGTTTTCCTTTTTGTGTTAAAAAAAGGAAGGAAATAAGGATACATATTTGCCTTTATTTATATTCATCCCTACTCTGGAAGGATACCTCAAAAATTCACGACAGTAGTAACCTATAGATGGGTAGCAGGCATTTGAAGGTATCTTTTCACTGTTTCCTTTTAATATATTTTTAATTTCTTAAACTGTGTGTGTGAATTTCCTACTCAAAAATAAACACAGTATGTTTAGGAGTAATACCCACACAAAGAGTTCAGAGAGGGGTGCCTGGCAGCCTGAACTGGTTTTTCGATCACTGTGCCTCACCTCAGAATTTAGAGCTTCCCTGTGAAGGATGCCGCGTGAAGGAACTTGGAAGGCTGCAGACGTGGCCCCAGGACACTACATAAAGTTCCTTTTCTGAAACCTGCAGGGTCAACTGAGTTTTCCTCAGTGCTCTATTCGCTCCTGCAGCCTGCAGAGCTGTCCAGAGACAGCAACATTCAATGTGGACAAACTCAATAGCACTGGGTTCAGCTCTTTTTCTTGTAAAGGACTGAATTTTGATGTGACGTTATTGAACCTTCGCATTTAATGACCTCTAACACACTTCTATCAGTCAAGGCCATCTGTATTTGGGCAAATGTGCTCACTGATCTGTTTACTAAGCATAAATTATCTTTATTTAAAGTGTAGGGGGAGATACATCTATTTGCACATCTGAACTTAACTGATTACAGACCACAGCGAACTGGCTTGTTCTGTCCTTGTTCTTACAGCTGTGGGGAAGTGATAAGAGTGCCACATATGTTAGAAGCAGCAATCACAGACAAGGGGTACCACTGGCTTTTTATTAGATGTGAACCAGAAGTTTTTAAACTTCTTTAGAATAGGAGTTGCTACTGTCCTTCCCTCCACCCTGAGTATTAGTTTTATTTACAATAACAAATATTTTAACACATACCAAGACGGTGTTACTTCCTTGTTTTGTAACAGTAAATGTAGTTTATCTGAATATTTACCCACCACTTGATCCATACCACATCCAGGGCCCCTAAGAAAACGTGTGCAAGATTGAGATCCATTTTACCTATGTCTGCCATTGTTTCAGAAGGTTGCTGCCACCTATAGGCACCTGTTAGCATCTGCACATATGTGATATGTAGGGGTGGAGGGAGACGGAACAGAGGAATGGAGAGAAGAGGCAGGAAAGGTGAATATAGGGAATTTAGGGGTCAAACAGAGAGCAGAGGGAGCCTTCTCTCTGTCTGTGTCAAAGCTGTTTCCAACCTTTGCCATCGCGTTCACTCACCTCTGTCATTTAAAATACTGAGGGCAGCCAAGGACCTTCAGGTGAAATAAAGTGATCCACTTCGACAGACCTGTGTTGGAGAGAAGAGAAAACCCAAATTAAAAAAAGCAATCTCATAACCAGTTAGAACCCTAGGGCTTTAACTATTCTGACTTTACAAAAGGGAATCCTTAGATACGCCCTGGGCTTGCTTGACCTCTTAGCCTCTCTGACTGAGCTGCATTTATATTCCATGAAAATATGGCAATGAATAACTTACTACTTTCAATTCATCCATGTTCGTTTCACTTGCTTATGTCCTATAAACCCTAGCGTCATGAATTCTTCTGTGTGGAAAAGACTTTGTTAAGCAATCCAACCCACACTTAAACCTCAGGAATCTAAATCTTGAACAGGGTGTTATCAAGCCCGTGTGTGATGATTAATTTTATGTGTCAGCTTCACTGGGTCACAGGGTGCTTAGATTTTTAGGCTAACATTATTCTGGATGTTTCTGTAAGGGTGTTTGGGGATGAGATGATTATTGAATCAATAGACCGAGTAAACAGATTGCCCTCCCTAATGTGGAAGGGCTTCAGCCAATCAGTTGAAGGTCTAAATTGAACAAAAAGACTGACCCCACCCCAAGTCTGAGAGTATTCTTTCTACCTAATGGCCTTCAAACTGGGATATTGGCTTTTTTTCCTGCCTTTGGACTCAGATTAAAACACTGGCTCTTCCTGAGTCACGAGTCTGCCAGTTTTGGGGTGGGAACTATGCCATCCATTTTCTTGGGTTTCCAGCTTTTTGACTTACCCTGCAGATCTTGGGACTTGGAGGACTCCATACTCATACAAACCAATTCCTTATAATAAACCCCTATATGTACATATACTTGCATATTGGTTCTGTTTCTCTGAAGAGCCCAAACCAGTATTCTCTGTTATAAACCCCAGCAAGAAAGACTTCACATCTCAAGTGAACCAAGTGGTTATCACTGACAGAACCAAGAATTGGACCCATAATTTTCGCCTTTTCTGTGTTCATCCATCCATCCTTCTATTCACCCATTCATCAACAAACATTTATTGAACATAGCCATCAATCATTTTGAGGTACTTTAACATATTACTTAAAAGAGGTATTTTGAAAATCCAATCATACACGAAACTTCAGCAGCCCACAGTGCAGTTGCTTCTGCCTACTGGGAGCTGCAGCTGCTACTACTGTGTTAACTACCTTCTCTGTCCTCTTTGTGGGATGACACAGATGTGCATGGCATGCAAGGTTCTGGTTTCGCTGTCTTCATTTTCCTACCTGCACCCTCACCGTAAGTGTGTTCCTCCAGTCTCTTGGCTGGAAATGTCTTCCATGTGTTGAATTTCAGACTTATATTTAGGACCCCAGACTCACCTCCGTGCTCCACATTCATATAGTCACCTCTCTACTGCCCATATACTGATGAAGTGACTAAAACTGAATATGTCCAAAACGGAGATTTTAATTCTCCCCCTCCACCCCCGAATCTGCTCCTTCTTCACACGCTCTGTCTCAGCATGGCACCACCGTCCTCTTTGTGGATTAAGCCATAATATTAGGTGCCATCCTTCATTTCTGCCTTTCTCTCATCTTCAGAATGAATCCCCAAATATGGACTTTCCTCCACAATTCTGTGCCAACTCCATTGCACTTAGCCCCTCACCTCCCACCTGAACTATTGTTGGGGCAGCTTATGTGCTCACTAAACTTGCATTCTTGCTGCTCTCTCATTCAATCTCCACACAGCCACCAGGGTTTATTTAAAATGGAAATCAGATCCTGTCTTTCCCTTGCTTAACCAACCCTCCTGCCCTGTTCCAGCCATTTCCCATTGTATTTAAAATAAAATCCATATCCTGAAAATGCCCTGCCCATTTTCCCAAATTTGTTTTGAACCCTATGCTGCCTCTCTCCCCACACTTCAGCCACATGGGCCCTTGATATTTTTCAAACATGCTCAGTGTTCCTTCCTTGGAGTTTTTGCCCCTGTATTTCTCTACTGAGAATGCTCTTGTCCCAGGTCTTCCCCTGGCTGGCTCCTCATCCTTCAGGCCTCACTTCTATTACTATTCCAGAGAAATACCCTTCCGATCTATTTGTCATTGTCAATCAAATTGTCCTAATTTCCTTCACTTTTCACTTTCTGAAACAGTTTTTTTGTTTTTACTTTTTTACTAGCACCCTTGCCCTCCCCTCTAAAATATAAGCCCATCTTGTTCTCAATTATTTAATAAAACAAAATAGATGCTCAATAAGTATTCACTGAATGAATAACAAATGACTCTGTCCCAAAAGCTATTGAAAAACATTGACACACTGCTTTGCAATGTCCTCAGGAACAGATGGCCAAGGAAGGAGAATCTGGTATTGTGACTCCGCTGAACTCGGTCTGTCCCTGAGCTCTTCCAACGCCCTTCATTGTCTAGGAACCTCCGGCTCTGTGCTGCCACATTGCCCCTTCATTTGGTTTACTGTATGTCCCATGACGAAAGAAAGAAATTTGTCTTTAAGTACAGAGTAGCCCTTCCAGTTAAATTAGGGTGAAATTACAGAGCACAGTCTATTTAATAACACTTCACTCCCAGGGACAATAAATACCAAATCTAATCACATGCCTGGAGTGGTTTGTTGGCAACACAAGTCATGTTTATTCTTTAAATGAACTTATAAAACATCAGTGCCTCTAACCTAAGTTGGCTCCTACTTGTGACTTTAATTCCTTCACGTTTTTTTTCTTCTAAAAACCAACAAAGTCTCACTTATTTTTCCTGACCCAGAAATCTTGCTTAATTATGTTGCTTTGATGTTTGGTCATTAACATGTGTTATGAAGCTACTATGTCTTCTACTCTTTTTGTGAAAATTGTAGACCTTTGCAATATAGTATGGCCAGTGGAAAAAGAATCTTACACATCATCTGTCATCTCCTGAACATGTTATCCTGCATACCTGAACTTGATTTTCCTTGCTGATGACAGTGTATATGGGTCATGACATCTCTCCTCCACACTGTAAAGGACAAAATGAAATAATATATGGAAATGCATTTTGGAACCTGTAAAAACTAAAAGGAAATGGCTTATTGCTGCTATGTTTTACCTGTATCAGGATATTTTAAAAATGATGGTATAGTATGATTAAGAGGTCACCGAACCAGGAAACCGTGTGCATGGTGTTAGTCTTGAAACTTCACTGAGACATAGTGTCTTGACCTTGAAAACTAGGAACTTGGATGAAATCCTGTTTCAGGTCTTCCCAACTCTAATATGCAAAGCTTTGTTACTATAAATAAGGCTTCAGATATTAAAATGCTGTAACAGTGTCTCTCCTCTTAAATCTATCTTCATTTTATTTATAGGAGAGAAACTTCATTTTATGAAAGCCCACAGAATTGAAATGCTGAATAATTTTATATTTACTGTTGAATATTTATTTAGAATCCACAGTATACCAGACACAGTAATAATGATTCAGACTTTTATAATCCAATACGGCGTAAAAAGCACTCTTACTTTATATTACCTCGTGGGATCCTCTCAAATGCCTCTGATGGAAGGCAGGACAAGCATTAGCACGCCCATTTTACAAGGAGCAAAATGAAGGTGAGAGGAATCCAGCGACCTGCTTAGACTCTGAAACTGCGAGAGAGTACAAGTCTGATGGCAGACTCCTGTGTTCTCTCAGCGTGGGTGGATGACTGTGTGACATGCTCCCTGTTTTCAAGATGGCAACCTTCTAAGACAGCATTAAACACTTGTGGCTCTGCCTGCTAGACCCAGTTTGAGCTGAAGAAATCACCTGATGCTCAACTCACTAAAGCCCCCCTGACCAGAAGGTCCATTTCCCCTGGCCACAGCCTGTCAGAGGGCACATGCATGGCCCACAAAGAGCCAATGATCTATCAGATCCTCGTTCTCAGATTCCCTCTCTCTCTCTCTCTCTCTCTCAAAATTGAACAAAAGACACAGAACCTATAGTCAGCACACACCAGGGTTTTGAGCTGGTAGGTCCTATATCGGGACTGGTGCCATGGCAAGTCAAAGCCATGTGTAAGCTTAAGTCACATGGGAGCAGGAAAGTCATAAATCATCATAACAGTGATGTCTACTATTTATTGAGTACTTACCATGGCAGGTACTATGTGAAGTGTTTTACATGTATTATTCTGCTTAATGTTTACAGCCCCCACCAAGATATGGAGAGATAGACAGATAGGTGTCCAAACCTATAGAGAATTTGTATGAGTTTAATTGAGCCAAACAGATGACAATTGCCAGGAAGCAAAATCTCGATGGTTTGAGAAAGTGCCCTGGAGGATGGAAGCTTTGCAGTTTATTTTACACATTACAATCAAAGGGGGAGGCTAAGGAAAGTTACGTGAAATCTATTGGTGATACATTAGGGAGGCAGGAGGAAGCAAAGCAGGGAAATCTCAGACTGGAAAAAGAATGGAACGAAAAGGCACACACTTCTTCTACATTGGTGGGCACAGATAGTTAATTACATGCACGGCTCACGAGACGGTATTTGGGCAACAAGATAACCATGAAGGGTGCCATGGTCTCATGCTCTGGTGGGAGATTGTGCCCTGAGGGGTTTGGAAAAAGGGGGATTGCTCTGACAATCCAAAGGTACGTTATCATAGATGCAAAAAGACAATAATAGACAGGCTCAATTAAAGTAAAGATTGACCTTTGTCCAGGAAGATACTGGCCTAGGATGTGACTACCTGCCATGACTCACTTTTAGGTAGAAAGTTTTCATTTCAGACCATCCTATGTGGTTACTTCTGTCTGAGTCTGTAAGGCCACCATGCAGGCCTCCTCTGAGCCTGTCAGGTTTAGTGTGTGGCCCAATTTTTTTATCCACAAAGAGATAGATAGATATAAATCTATATCTATCTACATGTATGTGTATCTCTAAATCTGTCTATCTACCTAAAAATTTATCTTAGTAGTTTTCAACTGGGGGCAATTTTGTCCCCCAAGGAGACTTGGGAATAGCTATTTGGAAACATTTTTGGGTGTCGCCCTTTTCAGGGGGAAGAGTGTGCTGCTGGCATCTAGTGGGCAGAGGACAGGGATGTTGCTAAAGATCCTGGAGTGCACAGGAGAGCGCCACAGCAAAGAATTGTCTAGCCCCAAATGTCAGTAGTGCCAAGATTGGGAAACCCTGACCTGCTCACATGCAGAAACCTGCTCTGGTACGAACTTGAGCAAAATAAACTAAGCAAACCCTTGAAAGTATAATCATTCCCCTTGGTCTTTCTCTATCTTTCAAAATCCTGAAAGTCAAAATAGCTCCAAAGCAGGATGACTTTAGTTTACTTTTGTTTTTATGCTGCTTCTGTTAAGCCAAGAGCAGCTTAGTATTTGTCTTACTGGTTGACATAAACATTCTTCCTAGGGACATTGAATATGTGGAGTGGAATTTATAAATGGATGGGGTTTCTAGATGTAATAATAATAATAGCTAATCTTTAGAGAGTACTACTTCTGTGCACTCCTTTATGATTATCCCCATTTTACAGTGAAGGAAACTGAGGCCTAGAATATAATTCACTCACCTGACACATTAGTAAGTAACAGAGCTGGATCTGAAATGTAGGCCAATCCAAAAACTGAGTCTAGATCTCTAACCATCATGCTATATCTGTCTTTAAAATATTATACTAGCTTTATTATATATTTTTCCATGGTGTTGGTTTGATAAGCCTAATCATTTATTTTTTTTTTGACTTAAGAAAGCCTGGGTGGCTGAAGGGAGAGGCACAACTATGCTGTGCCAAGCAGAACTTCTTGCAAGTAAAATGAAAATGATTTTGCAACTGGAGGAAAAAGAGATTATAAACAGATAAAAGTGTCTGGACCACTCCAGTGCCCTGATTTATGACCACTAGTATAGTCCCTTTGAGAGAGAAAACTACAGGATGATTCATATTTGGCATAAAATATGCTGCCTCTAGCTGAGGAAACTGGCAGGTTCTCACCTACTCATATAAATATTTAAGAGCACCATACAATCATTTCTTAGATTTTCTGAAGACTACAGATGTGAGCCTCTGGTCCAGAATGCTGACTTTCTAGGTATGCTTTACTAATCACTTGTAATTTAAAAAAGTTATTTTTTGTAGGCAATTTGAGGGTTTCAGAGCCACTTTTGGGGACCACTTCTCTCTGTGGGACTGAAATCAGCTATGCGTTACTGGCTTGCTCTGTGCGGCAGGCAGTTGGCATCAAGGTACCTCTCCCCGTATGTGGGAAGTGTGTGCTCTTCCTTTTTACATATGCGGAGAACAAGGCCCAGGGTAACAATTAGCACAAAACTAAGTTAAGCTCTCTTAGTTCCCCATTCAGAACCACCATCCCAGACCTGGGTGTCCTCAAGGGAAGAGATGAAGTCTAGATACGGGTAACGTCAGCCAGAAGGGAGGACCCCCCCGCAGTGAAAAATACCGTTAACAGGCCTCCTGGGGACCACTGGAAATGTCACATTATGACTTTGAAAGAGAGAGTATGATCCCAGAAACTGATTCCTGGATCTTAGATGGTCCATGCAAATGACTTTGCCTGGGTCCCTGGGCATAAATGGAACTGTGAGAAGGGTTGAAAAAAGCTTAGTGTGTGTCTGGCAGGGGAGAGGGAGGCGCTGGGGAGGTCAGGTGGAATCTGGAGAGAAGATCATAACAAAGAACTGAAAATAAATACTTAAAATTACATACCATTCCTTACTAAACTTTTTGGACAGCAGGAATGAGATTCACCATTTTCTCTTTCTCTTAAAACAACAACAGCAGCAGCAAAACCAATACCTCCCGAGCTTAGTGAGAGGGGAGGGACAATTCTCTACTCCAAGGGAAACCAGTGCAATTTATTGCTATTTCATGGAAGCAGCTTGATCCACCAGGGACAACTGAAAAGAGGCTTCTGTTTAAAATTAATGGCTGAGGTCCACCCCTTAAAAGCCTGTCATTTAAATGAACAAAGGAGCAATTGCTTCCTGACAGCAGTGGTGGGAAAATGGAAACATTGGCGTTGATGTTTCACCCACAAATCTCCACTCATCTACTTACTCCATTTTATCCCTTGACCTGTCTTTTTAATCATTTCACCTCCTCTCTGCAAAGAATTACTGCTGTCTCTAGCACATGCGGTGACCTTCCTGCCTGGTGATTTTAAGTACCCCTTTGACAAGGGGGGTCACTTTCTGTGGCTCATCCATCCTTTCAGCAGTGAATCATATGGGGTCTTCCCTTGGGTGTAGACTAATGGGTGAATGGGGAGCAGGGCCAAGGGTTGGGTGGGTCACTGTTGGGATGAGGGAAGCCTGTGGACTTCACCACCTCAGGGGCAAGTCCAAAACCCCAGCCACCCAGCGCTCACGGGGCTTGGATAAAAGCATAATCATCACATTATATTAAAGAGTGAATGTGCTCTGAAAATATTAAGGACCATCTTGGCTGTAGAGTATGTCATCACTGCAGAGTACCCTTTGTTTTATTATGTTTGAGGGGAGAAAGGACTTTTTTTGTTTTCCCAGTTATCCCAATTTTGAGAGCAACAAGAGAAAAGTGAGGTATCCACAACTGCTGGTGGCCTTCAGACTGAATTCCTTGGAGCCTCCTTAACCCAGGAGCTGCCTGTGCCTTCTCCCAGACCTGGGAGATCACAGCACAAGTGGGGGTAGTCCTGGTCTGAAATCTCTAAAAAGAGATTCTCTATTTTTCTGGCCCTTCTCCCTGGGTTTTGCTTCACTTTAGTTTTTCTCCAAGAAGTATATTTTGAGGCTTAAGAGGCAATATAGCACAGGGGCTAAGACTGTGGACACTGCTGTCAGAATGAAGGGATTTGTGTCGTATTTCTGACACAGGCTAGTACCAGGAACTTGAGAAAACTGAAGCTTCGGTTTCCTTATTTGTAAAATGGTGATAATGATGTTAACATAGTAGTGCCGTTCTGAGGACTAGAGTAGCCCAGGGACTCAGCACAGTGCCTGGTACATAATAAATATTTGATAAATATTAGCTTCATGAGAATTATTGGTTTGGCCAAAAATGTCTGTGTAGTTTCTTCCATAAAATAAAAGACACATTTTTCATTTTCACCAGTAACTTCATTGATTTGGATATTTTGAGTATGTTGGCTGTCTCCCACATGGTCTAACATCTATTGTTCTCAGTTAACATCTCAATTTGATCACTATCAACTTCAACTGGTCTACCTGACCTTGAAGCATCGTCCAGCGAGAAATCTCCAGCATAAAACTTCACAAACCACTTTTGACACGTTCGATCAGTTACAGCACCTTCTCCATACACTGCCCCCAATTTTTTTTGTCTTACAGTTGCGTTTTTACTTTTCTTGAAATAATAAAGCATAATATGCTGAAAACATTGTGTATTTTCTTCCATCTTCAATATTAAAATGGTCACATAAAATTCACTAATTTTGATAAGTTCCTTTTAATGCATGCTGATATGACAGCTGTCACAATCTAACAAAATTGTTTCAAGTTAAGTTAAAGACAACTAAGCACTATTAGAGCCATCTTATGGAAAAAAAACAAATGAACTTTTTGACCAACCCAATATTATTGTTTCTAACTACTACTATTAGCAGTATGTGCTCTATGGGATTCAAGTCAGATGGTTACCAATGCCATCCTATATTGAAAAATACCTAACCATGGCCTTCCACAAAATAGTAAACATCCTGAAAATGGAAGGATGAGAAAGAGACAGAAAGGACAGGAAACACTCAATAAATATTGATTAAATGGCTGGTAAAGCAGGGACTTGCATATAAAAGAATGTGCCAACCCCTGTTGTTCTCTGCCACTTCCTGAGAGCCTAACAGCTAGCACACCTGGAGGCACAGTCAAAGCCTGTGATGGGAGAGAGCACAGGACATGCAGAGGACAGATGGGGACCAAGAGGCTGGTGCATGCGGAGTAAGGATAGGCAGTAGGCTGGGGAGACAAGCAGGGCAAGGCCATAAAGGATGTTTAGGTCACAATAAGGACTTTGGACTTTGTTTTAAGAGCAATAAAACCAGAAAAGGGTGTTAAGCAAGGAGTTTTATGATTAAATTTGTATTATGAAGAGACTACTCATGCTATTCTTGAGAACAGGTTGGTGGGACCTGAGTAAAAGATTATTTGGTAGACTATTGCAGTAGTCTAGGCAAGACGTCCTAGCTGGGGTTGGGGTTAGGGTGGAGGAAAAGGAAGGGAGTAATTGGAGTCAAATCAAAAGGAGATGTTTATGAATTAGTGGAGCAAGAGGATGAAGAAGAGGGTATTATCAACAACAACTCCCAGTTTTGACTAGTGTGGTTGAATAGTTGGTAGGGCCATACATGGGGTTCATTTGGAGATCCTTTTGAGATACCAAAAACAGGTAAGGTTGGGAAGGAAAGGTTGGGGCTGAATTTGGAAGTCATTAGATGATAATGAAAGATTTTGCAATGATGGAGAGAAGTATCCAGTAGCTGCAATAGATGAAGAGTTAAGAGTATCTTAAGGTCAAAGACTCCTAAGCATGTACAAATGTTGATGGGAAAGAGACAAAACATTTGAAGATTTGGTGGATGAAGGAATAATTAGTTGTGTAAGAAATTCTGTCGATTTGTTTGTTTTTAAAGAATTTATAACATCTATATTTAAAAAAAAAGGATTCAAAATAACACATTTCAAAATAAAAATAAAACAAAGCAGTAATTAATTGTTTAAATATTTGAAATCACTGCAAGAAGACAGTAATGCAGTCAAGTGCCTGGGGTTAGTTCATCTGTCAGAATGACTAAAATTAACAAAAACCCTCAAAGGGGCCAAATCCAGCCTAGCACCTGATTTTGTAAATGAAATTTTATTGGGACACAAACATACTCAGTCACTTACATATTGTCAGTGGCTGCTTTCCCACTACAATGGCAGAACTGAACTAAGATTGTGTGGCCTGCAAAACCTAAAATATTTACTACCTGCCCTTTCACAGAGAAGTATGTCCATTCCTGCTGGAGAACTGGATCATCTCATTAGACAAAAAGTTTGGAGGGAAGGCAAGCTCTAGGATTGTTGTATCCAGGGATCAACGGTGTTTCTTCCCATCTCCTGGGTCTACTATTCTCACTGTGTATGTGTTGTCCTGAGGCTGCGTCTGGTCACGATTGCAAGAGGGTTGGGACAGCATGTTTTATACAGTGTAAGAGAGACATTGAAACCTCATCACCAACCATGGAATCTGCTTGTTCCCTGTAGTCTGATTGGACCCACTTAGGTGGCATGCTCAACTGGGTTGACAAAGGAAATGGCAAACACACATAGGTAGAGCAATTAGGTGATTTGGGGGGGTTAGAAGTTAAAGGAACTGCTTGTCACTGGGGGTAAAGTCACCCTCTTCTGAAGAACAAAGCTATGCAAGGCGGATGGCGCACATAAAAAAAGCTGAGATTCTTAGGAATCAAAATGGAAGAAATGGGTGTTGGGTAGAAAACCAGCAAACAGAAGCTACTCTCATTGGTTCCTGCACTTGAGCAGCAAATTTTTTCAGAGCCACACAGTAGCCAAGACATCATAATCATCATCCTTGTCATTATAGCATCATAAGTAATAATGGTCATTTTTTGATTATATACAAGAGAAAGCATCTGATTCTATCTGTCTACATAATTTCTTCTGCAAAAACAATCCTTATTCCAGAAGTTCCGATTTGAGGGATCCAGACTGAAATGGGTGGGCTGGGGAATGACAGAGAGAAGATCCACTAAACCACCCTTTTGAGACCTGTGATGAGCAAGAACCAAAGCAAGATGGAACAGAACCCTGAGGGAAGAGAGAAAGAGGAAAAGCAGAGGTCAAGGGAAGAAATTTGCAGACATAAGATATTCAAAGATGCCTGGAAGGGAAGGAGAAACCAAGAAAAGGACATGCCAAAGACATGACAGCAGCAGAAACAGTGTCAGCCTTGGAACGGGACAGAGGGAGGAATAATGTCACTGAGGTGATGCGTGATCCTCTGCAGGACACACACTTGAGCTGCAAACGCAAGTTAGACAAGGTGAGCATGCAACATTTAGAGTCAGGAGCAGGGAGGGGACACTGACACTGGCCTGTTTTCCTTTTCTCAAATCACACCCTTACTGTGCTCTCATTCATCCCTTCCTTAAGAAGATTCTTTAGAAGTTTTTCTAGTATTTCTTTGGAAATATAAAAATCACCTTCTCAAGCTTAGGTGAGACTTCTATACATTTACAAATCTTCATTTCCATAAGGGTGGCATATTTCTCCCCATGGGCATGTTTGCTGGAGAAGATTCCTGGGCCTTGCAGATTTTGTACCATCATGCTTCCTTGTGGGCTTGAAATAATGTCATCATTTTATCTTTGAAAAACTCCTTTTCTTTCTTGTTTTCTCATTTTAATTCATAAGAAAAAGATGACCAAATCCCCACCCAGCAGAGTCCTGTCGATGCTTCTGTGAGAAAAAGAGGGATTTAGAGAGACTTACAACCTATGCCCTGCACATGATGCTCAGGGACCTGGAATGTGCTTGGTGGGTAGCTTGAATGAGGAAGTTCCCTCTTAGGTCCCCCAACGCTGTCACTCCTTAGAGTCTGTCTTGAGATACAGATGGAATACTAATTGAATACTTCCTATAAACCTTGCAATTTACCTACTTTATTTTGTCCTCATGATAATCTTGCACATATAGCTCATTAACCCTTTTTATAGATGAGAAATGCAATTCTCAGAAATAAATTTCCCACACTCAGAATTTGAACTTAGGTCTACTTAGATTACAAAACCTGCCCTCTCTGCACTGTCCTCTCTGCCGTTTCCTTAAGTTAATTGTATACCAACACTACAGCTGACAACACCAAGGGGAGTTTGTTATTTTAAGGATTTCGGGTGGAGTTCTTTTTTGTAAAGCGCTTTTATTTTAAATTTGTCTTTCACCCATATCTAGATTTTTACATATTGATGTTACAAATGGGCAACCAACCTATTTGTAGCTGTTCTGTTTGATATTTTTTTGTGGCTTACTTCCTAAAGTATTCTCTTTTCACCAGAAAAACAAAAATATTAGAAGAGTCTGCCCAATAGCATCCTTAATGAGCTGCAATAGTCACTGTGGAAACTGCTTACTGCTCACCTTCTGCCAGAACCAACCGGAAAAACAGAAAGGTATTATTCTCTCTGCTTTTCAGAGAAATTCATAAATCATGCAGAAATACATTACTAAGCTTCTTATTGAGCAGTTTTGCAAATTATAATTAATAATATTGCCTAACAATAAGACTTTGGTAACAAAGGCTTACACGCACAAACGTCTTTGCAAAATGCAAAAAGATGTTTATTTGAGTCTTCATTATGGGAAAAAAGTGATGGATTCATTACTGGCTAATTTTTTTAGCCAATCCTACATGTAAAGCACTGCAGCTTAAGACATAGAATATTAAAATCTACCACAGACACATTATTACTACATGAGAAAAACACTTTTAACTGCTGTGTGGCATTTTATTGTTATGCTAGCCTTACCAATGTGACATTAATAAAATCGATGCCATAATACAGCTCTAAATTGGTTGTTACTGGTAATGAGGGAATAATTTGGAAGTAAATAGTCTCTGGCAAAACTGAAGATGGCTATTTATTTCAGAGTTGACTAATTAATAATTGTTCATTAACTAATGCTAAACGCCTCATGTGTTGTGTCTGTCTCTTTGCCAAAAGATATTGGTGCTTTATTTTGAGGCTAAAGCTAATTGTTAATTACTGCTCTGGGACCCTGGAATCTGACTGGGGCACAAAAGTTTGCTAGCAGCTTGTTTTCCTAAAGGCTTTGTGGAAGAAAATACAAACCTCCAGACCCTTGAGTCTCACTGCCAAGCTCTTGTGCTTTATGCAGAATGTTCGGGGCCCCGAGGCAAAGGTTTGGAAAGTGGCAGGAAAACTGCACAAGAAAACTATTCATAGCTGAAGCTTTGGGGAGCGTTTTCTTGGGCTGAGTCTTAAATAAACTGAAGTCATTTTAATTGAATGCACGACCAGCCTGTTTCGATGAGGAATTTCACCAGGGTGTGTTTAATACCCCGTTCGGCTGGTTTTGTTGTTTTTGAATATTTTGACTACTGAGACCAACTGCACCTTAGGTGTTGGAACAGCTCCAAACAAAAATGTCATTTACAAATGGTTCGGGAAAATCAATGAATGTCCTTAGTTCTTTTATCGTTTGTGGCGAGAAGTGGAGAAGAACGATTTCTCCAGAAGGGCACCCAAACTCCCTTGATTTATTGCTTGACAGCTGACAAAAGTTTAGACGTTTGTGTGGTTGGTGCTGCACGATGGCATGTTCCAGAACTGCGTTCCAGGGTGCAAAGTGTGTATGTTATTTTAAAATTTCTTTTTTTGCATTAGAAAGTGCAATTTTTGATTGGCTACATTTTTAAGCCTACCTAACCGCTGCAATGTGGAAAGTTCTAAATGTGCTCAGCCTCATTCTCACCTGCACTACTTAGAAAAAGTAACACTGAGCACCTGGGGGCCACCTCAGCACTCCCTTCTGCGCTCTTCCGAAAGACTGACAGGGGGAAGCACAACGGCCATTTGTTTGATTCTGGGAACCAGAACTAGATCCAGGTAATCAAACAGTGGGTGCCTATTCTATTCTGAAAGGTTTCCAGGAGTGAATATTCCATCCCCTGGTATAGCCTGTTTCCGTGTTCAATCAGAAAGTCCTTAACCGTGTCTTACTCAGCGCCTTCCTGCAGAATCAAAAGTTTGCTTTCTGTGTATTGAGAACAGTCGGGAAACAGCCTATGTATAATAATCTTTTATATTCTTTAGGATAGTTATCACATTTTCTTCAGCTTTCTTCTCACCAAGCTAATTAACCTAATGCTTTGAACCTTTCCTTGTAAGACTTCATACAGCTGCCATGCCTCATTTATGTAGCAATTCTCCATTCCAGTGCTCAAAATATTTCAAGGATACTTTCTATGTTCTTGGCCATGAGACATTTGAAAGGTTCTCAAGGAATTCCAACTACAAGCATGCTATTGTGATGACTTTATCAATCCGTATTACCCAAGGTGCTACGACCCACCAGGTATCCTTTATACTACGTGGAGCTGTTAGCTGTTTAGATTTTATGGTAGACAGCTCTTCATGGTGTTTAAATATTGCAGCGGAGTTTATATTGTCAAGTAATGAAGTCCCTTTAGCCTAAATTCACTATACTGTCATCATTAATGCTGGCTGCTGTTCCAAAAGCAGCTTTCTTTCAAAACTGATTTATCAAGAAGAGCCCATTGGTTGAGGGAACTGACAAAATAACTCATGTCAGGAAGACCAGATGAAGGAAGAGGTCAGATGGCAACGGGAGAACCAAGGAAGGGCTTCCCGCCCTGGGTTTAGTGCCTTTCCTAGACACAGACTAAAAATGCGAGGCGTCTGTCACACCTACAGTGCTTACCCTAATGATGTTCCACATCGCACCTGGCTCTCCGTGCTTCTCGTTATTTTACGATTTACAACAACACAGCAATTGCGATACCACCATAAACTCTTACTTTGGTCACAACACACACATTATATGTGCATTTTAAATTAATGAGAAAATGCAGATAATCTAAAAGAAGAAACAAATGATCACCTTCCTATCATCCAGGCAAAACTTCTGATAATAACTTATTATGTTCCTTACCATTTTATTTTAGGCTTTTGTATACAAAGTAGGATCATATGATAGTCTTATAAGCATTTTTTTAATTTAGTAGAATATTATGAATGTATTTTGATATCAACAAATATAATTTCCCATCTGTTTTAGTGAATCAATGGCATTTTATTGTATGATTATCATTTGTTTAACCTTTTTCCTATTGTTGAATAGCTTGTTTTCAATATTTCCTATAACAAACAAAACTTAGATGAGCATTCTTGTAGCCAAAACTTTGTACATTTAAGTTATTTACTTAGAATAAACTAGAAATAAATGAGAAAAATAACAGAATATATACATTTTAAGGCTAAGCATTGCAGCATTACCCAACAGAAGGGTTTTACCTATTCATTTTAGCTACTTCGGTGGGAGTGTAGTATCTCAGTGTGGTTTAAATTTGCAGTTGCTTCCCTGGCTGCTGTGGCTCAGTGGACTGAGCACTGGACTATGAACCAATAGGTCATTGGTTCGATTCCCAGTCAGGGCACATACTTGGGTTGCAGGCCAGGTCCTCAGGTGACACACGAGAGGCAACCACACACTGATGTTTCCCTCCCTCTCTTCCCCCCTCCCTTCCTCTCTCTAAAAATAAATAAAATAATATTTTTAAAAAGTAAATAAATACATTTGCAGTTGCTGGTGGCTAATGATAGTTACCTCTTTTCATATGTTTATTGGCCAATCATGTATCCTCTTTTAAGAAAAGTCAGTTTAAATGTTGCCTACTTTTTAATTGGGTTATTATTGACTTGGTAGAGTTCTTTATATGCAGTGGATACAAATCCATGCCATATATCATTTTTTTCTAGTCTGTGGTTTGCCTTTTCATTTTCTTAATGGTATATTCCAAAGAGCAGAGAGTTTTAATTTTGACAAAGTCCAAAGTATCATTTTTTTCTATGATGATTTATGCTTTTTCTGTTTTACTAAAGAGCTTTGTCTATTACAGAGTCATAAAGCTTATCAGGATTTTGTTTGAAATTTCCTAATATTAGCAAATGCATTTAGGTGTATGATCCATTTTGAAATAGTTTTGTAAATGGTGTAAGATAAGGGCTGAGGTTCATTTGTTTCAGCACCATTTATTGAAAAGTTATCCTTTCCCTCGTTGGCTCCTGCGTAAAAGGAAATAATAAGTCCATAGGTATGTGGTTCTATTTCTGGACTCTGTGTTTGTATGCAATTCCACAGACCTCTATGCCTCTTTTATGCTAATGCCACCTTTTCTTGATTACGATAGTATTTTTGATATTGCTTAAAATCAGGCAATATGAGTTTTTCCTTTTAAAATTATTTTGAGCATCCTACATTCTTTACATCTCAATGGAAATGTTAGAATTAGCTTGTCAATCTCTATAGGGAAACATGGAAGAATTACATGAGAATGGCCTCAAATATATAGGCAAATTTAGAGATAATTGATATTTTAATAATATTTACTCTTCCAATCCATGTAGATGGTTTATTTCTTCTTTAATTTCTCTCAGCAATGTTTTGTGGTTTTCAGCACTCAGGTATTATACATATTTTATTAAATTATTTTATTTTTTTAATGCTATTGAAATTAGCATTATTTTAAAAATTTCTTCTTCCAATTGTACATTGCTGGTGTATAGAAATATAATTAAATTTTGTATATTGACATTATATTTTGTGTACACATTTAGTAACTTTTTTGTAGATTCCTTAGGCTTAACTACATATACAATCATACCATCTGCAAATAAAAACAGTATGACTTC